>MU853863.1:0-71465 GCA_033297225.1 Diplogelasinospora grovesii | reverse complement strand
CCGCCCCCCCCCCCCCCCCCCGGCCCCCCCCCCCCCCCCCCCCCCCCCCCCCCCCCCCCCCCCCCCCCCCCCCCCCCCCCCCCCACACTACGAGCTTACAAGAACGGAGGGATCAGTGAGGTCATGCGTGTGACCTACGAAAACTGAACCAGCGAAGGTTAACAACGAACTCCGAGGGAAGGCATGGAGTGCACATCACATCACTGTACCGCTGGTTTAAGTTGTCACGGTTGTCTTGTTTCCTGGGCATTTCCGCCGCGCGCTCTCGCTCTTATGTATCCCTCGAGGTATGACCGAGGTTGGGAGGACCTAGGTTGCTAGGTCAAGAACATCGGCATCCCAAGATGATGTTGTATTTCCCCGCATGGTTACAAGCGGAGGAAGGAAGATCGGTTTGGCGGGGTCCGGCCAAAGCCAAAGCCGCGGGCAGCCTCTGAAAAGAGCTATGGAATTGCCGACTGGGATGGTGTCTGGGATCCGGATCGGCTTTGTGGGTTGCTTCCCGATCGGGAGTTGGGGGCTTCGTCGGTTGGTTGGCCACTTGTTGGTTGACTGAATAGAGAATGTTTGCGTTTCCGCATGTATCATTGGAATCTACATCAGCCCCGATTTAGCTGCCCTGCAAGATTTTGACTTTTACAAAGTCTCTTGGCTTCAGCGTACGACCGTAAGTTAGAACATTTCTCCATTATAAGGGAAAGAAATAGTCTGGGTGATGGAATGCGCAGACAGGAGCTGTCACTCACCGTCCCGGCGAGGAAAATGAACAACTTCAGAGTCTTGGCGGGGTAGTAATTAAAACTCCCAATTCACAATGCTCAGATCAGAGCTATGATGGGATGAAATGACCCTCAGTTCTTCTTCACCGCAGTCCCAACTGCTCAATCTATTTTCACAACTCAAATGAATGCGCAAGCGCGCAGTTGCTCTCCTTGATTGGTGTTGACGGCGATCGACAAAGAACACGGTCGCGCTCTGCCTGTGCCAGCACCGAGCCACCAACGCACTTGCCCAGATCAGGTCTCTAACCAACAATTGTCACATTATTGGGAAAGTCCATTCAAGCGAACTCGTCTCTGGTCAATCAAATTGTCTTTGTTTGTTCCCGTCTCACCACGCGAGTCTGCTGCTTTTGTGCTGTTCTGCTCCAAGGTCTGTGGAAAACCTCACATGTTCTGTTTTAAAAAACTCACATATTCTGTTTTCAGTAGCGGACTCGTCACCCGGATCTCACCTTACCTCACGCCCGAATTGCCAACAGGTCGCTGTCCCAAGCGCCCTCACTCATCTATCGCCCCCGTCTTCAGCATCACCTACCATGGGCACCCGCCATCTTATCTGCGTTTTCTGGAAGGGCCAATGGGTTCTGGCTCAGTACGGACAGTGGGATGGCGATGCAGAGTTTTGTGGCGTCAAGGTCTACCGCTTTCTGTCCGTTGCTCAGAATGTTGAGCACCTCAAGGCGGGCTTGGAGCACCACGTGTATTGTCCAACAAACGCGGAGATTCGCAGCATGTGGATTGAAGCCGAAGACTGGGATGAGGCGAAGCATAAGGCGATGCTCATCGTGCAGAACGAACAATACGGACTGCATAAGCCGCTCTATGTCTATCTCCATCCGAAATTCGACGGTATCAATGTGCTGTATCCCAGCCTCTCAAGGGGCACCTCGCACAAGATTCTGAGCATGATTGCCCGAGCTGGCCGCGCTGGGGGATGGGAGCGAAGCTATCCCGAGGGGAGCGAGCTTATCCAGGAAACTGTCGCCGCCCAGGCTCGTGACAAGGCCGGCAGTGCCGGGGCGCCGGAGAAGACAGAGAAGGCAGAGGAGGCAGAGAAGGAGACCAGCAAGAAGATTCCTCTGCAGCCTGAACTGCACTTTGCAAGGTACAGCTTCTGCGAGTGGGTCTATGTCATTGATCTCGATAAAGAGGTGCTTGAGGTGTACGGCGGTCACGAGTGGAAGGACAAGATAGTCGGCAGCCATCGATTTGAGGACGTCAGGGCCGGGGAGGACGGATCCGAAAAGCTGCTCCCTGCCTTGCGTGGCTCATACACCTTCAGTGAACTCTTCCTATACAAGGACAACGAAGAGTTCCTGAGAAAGTTAGCATGGCGCTAGGCTTCCCTGTTGTTGAAAGCTCCGAGGATGAAGAGGATCCCAAGGGCAAGAGTAATGTGGTGCTCGAGCGAAAGGATATGACTGACGATTCCGCTAAAAACGGCGAACGCCGGAACCACCCCCACACGGAATGCGACGTATATTCTCGGTGTAGGCACAGTTATTAGCAATAGCTGCGGTTGTTTTAAGAAGGGATCTCACTCATTCTGTCAACTGTCCCGTCGTTTTTGTTGTCTTTCATTAGCGAATGCATGGTAATAACGGTCGCTTACGCTGCTTGCGCGGCTCGCAAATTGGATTATTTGACCGCGTAATCGCCAGCATTCGAGTGTCGAATAACTGCTAGATCATAAGCTCCGCAGAACTGTGTGTCGAGTAGTGTGGCACAGTGACAGCGGATGATTCTCCCCTGCCCTGCCCTCCATGGCCATCTGCCGAGACAACCCTTACCCCCTTCAGTTAAGGTTAGTGGAAGCTTAATCGGCAGATCTACCAATGCCTACCCCATTGCCGGTTCAATCCATCCGGGGTATGCATGAGATCTTTTACAGCCTCACCACTACCAACAACCTTGGCTTACTCTTGTTTCGCTGAGAAACTTGCTTCCCGATATGTTTCCAGCACGACCTTCAATGGCGCTGTTGCAAACCAGATGCTGGTTTCTGGGGTCGAGAATCCGTCCATCCACGAAGAAAAAGCACGCGAATTCGCCTATAATTATGTCGTCCTGCAGTCTTCTCTTGTCGGTTTTTTCAACGAAGCGACTCCATCAGCATTTCAATCAATATCTGCCGGTTTGCACAGCACATACTTGCACAAGACATTCCAGAAGCTCCAGCTCGGCCGGCGACCAATTTGGATGAATAGGCCAAGCAATATAAGACTTGTTGTGGGATTTGACCGGGTGAGGTAGTCTCGAACCAGGGGAAATACACAATACCTATCCTTGCTTTTTGGGGAAGCGCTATATTACCATACATCATCAGCGGGGCCGCATCACCATTACACAGACAGCACATCCGACGACGCCCCATCAATCATCCCAGCTGAAGTGCCAAGAAGCACACTCATGCACAGTACCTTGTTGTCGCGAGCACGCAGGCAGCATCCGGCACTGTATTCTCTGCACTGCCTTTCACTCCCCGCTTCTTGAGCATTGCGATGCTCAGTGGCATGCATCGCAGAGGTCCGCGAGCCGGGTTTTCCCTTCCTTCTCGGTCAGCTGAGGTACTACGCACCGATCGGTCGTTCGGAAAATTGCAAGGCAGGCATTGCAATGTGGAAAGGCACCCTATCATTCCATCCCGCTTCTTCATGATCCAGAACGTTTATTCTACTTTGTTTCCTTGTACATTTAGCCTGGCGAGCCATAACCCGACATGGACTCATTCCCGTTCCTCACGCTGCTGCAAGGAACGCCCCGCCTTCCATCCAGATGATGGAAGTCAAGACCCATGGAGGCCAGGACAGTGGAGAGGTGAGAAAAGAAGAGATTGGCCGGCCGTAGTCGGTTGGTCGGAAAATGGCACAAATGGGTGAAGTGAGGCGATCCAGGCTTCGCTGACCCAGGGCACATTGCACGTTGCCCTGTCGTTAGTTGCGGTTCGTGGTCCCAATAATCCGTGCTTTTGCTGCTGCTACCCGTCTCGTGTGCTTTGTTTTCATATAAAAGTCTTCCGGTCCCATCCGACCGCCCACCTGCTGAAAAGCACTGGTGATTTTGGCTTCTGGTTTCCTTGCTGGGCACCGGATCTCGCCGGTCATTCGTTTTGCATGCCTTCTGTACAAGCAGTATTGGGGTTAGTTCAGCGCGTTCGTTCGTCTTGTGTTCCCCCTTCCTCGTACCCTGCACAGTACGTTCTGTTTACCTCTCCCCTTGGCTGAGCTCTGTGTTCTTGTGGAATACTAAGTAAGACTCGGCCTTACCGACGCAGCTATCCGGGCCCGGCAGGACTTGACAGACTCGTGTTTGCCTCGTACTGTCGTCACTGAATCCGCTGTCACTCGTTACACACACTCGTATAAACCAGAAGGTTTTCAAATCTCAGAAGCGAACACCGAGAAAAAACCTCTAGCCTGTTCAACCTCGTGTTCGAGTAGGCCCAGCGACTTTGCGCTGGTCGGCAACTTGCTGTATGATACTGGCTCAAAAGGGGCTGAAGACTGGGTCGAGTTGTCGTTTGGATTGGCCCAGTGGAGCCAAGTAAAGAGTGCCATAACGAGCAGGGACTGTCATCGACTGCGATAACGGCAGTGACCGTCACTCGCAACTTCCCTGTGGAAAGTTCGTCACGTCGTATCGCTTTCGGAATTCTGGACTTGGCCGACGTTGTCTCTACACTGGGCTGGATTAAGTGCCGGTACAACAAAACCCAGGGCAACGGATCCAACATCATCTTTCGGCGACTCGCCTGTTGCTCACCGGCCGACCTGTCTGGAGGCGACGGAGCCTCCAGCAAACCCCGCGATTGCAATCTACCAATATCCACATCGGACATCGGTCCCCTTTTTGGCAACGACGATAAAATGGCTAACGACATCTTTTTTCTCTCTTGGGCGCTATGGCAACAGATGACCTTTGTACGCTCCCCATCCTCTCCCTTTTTGCACCACATGATGTTCGCTGACGACAAACATTCCTAGGTTCTCGCCATGGCAATAGTTGCCGTGTTTTGCGCCGGTTTGGTTAAGCTGTGGTGGAATAATCGCCTAATGAGGAAACAGGAGGTTCTGGACGAGGAGAAGAGACAGCGGCTACAAGAGATGCGGAAAACTGGCCTCCCGGTCAAGCGAGCCAACGAGATTCCCTTTGGTGTTCGAGCCATCCAGAGCGGAGTTGAGGTTGACGGCATATGGATCTCGAGACCGGCGTCACCCAGCATTGACACGTCCAAGGCAAAGCTCGCCTCGTCGACTACTCTGGTAGGCCTGTCAGACTCGGAGTCGCAGAGAAAGGAAAAGCACGTGTCCGATGACACGAAATCTCTGTCGACATCCACCGTAAACCTCGACCGGGCAGCACCAAGGCAGAGTCCCTCGGACGGCTCAATATTCCAGAGACTTACGGACGCAGACGACTCTACAAATACCACACCGTCCGGCACGCCGCCCGTCTCAGTGTTCGCGCCGCAGAGAAAGAGACATGATCCCAGAGCGGTCAGTGTTCTGAACGAAGACACTCTGAGGAGGCTGGAGGGCCAAGTCCAGACCTCAAGACCTGCCGCCTACGAAACATATGTGCCCACCTCGGCCCCGCGAAACCCGCGCCGGCCTAGTCAGAGAAGCTCGGCATCTTCGTCGGGCGAGTCGATGGATTCTCAGCCACGGTCGGTTCGGAGCGCCAGCGGGAGGAGCTACGCCTCGTCTCGCAGCTCGAAACTCTATACGTCCAGAAACACGTACGAGACTCGGCCCGACTACCACGGTGCTGTGCCTCAGGCATTGCAGGAGAGGGACCCTCGCGATCCCTTTGCGACACCAGCCCGGACACCCAGCGGGTTTTCGGCATTTTCTCAAAGCGACACTCGCTCTTCGCTTTACCACCACCAGGAACTGTCAATGCCGGAACCCACATTCGGGCCTGGGGATTTACATCTCAACAAGTCTTCCCGGAAGGTCAACGATGGCTTTGAGGTGCTACCTGCTGGGACTTTCGGCGGTGTGCCCCATGAGTTCAGAGGCAGTGCAGGCATGCCAGAATTGGACAACGTCGAGGAGCTGGGGCAGGGCGGTCATATCCCAAAGTCGGCCAAGAAGCTGAGAAAGAAGTCTCTGTCCCAGCTCCCACAGGACGGTCAAGGTTATGGCGAGGCGTACTGATTCAAGCTTTAGTTATCTTTTTGGCTTTGCAAGTCTTCCTAATAATGACCGTGCGACATGTGTTGGGTCAGTATATGTTTGGCGCTTGGCTCATGATTGGTTTTGCATAGGAAGGGGTTTGTATATCTTTGATTAGTTTAGCAAAGTTGCATAGTTGTGTCAGGGGAATGGAAAAGAGGGTCATCTTAATCAACGACTTGAACTCATATAACACAGTTGCAAAGTCCAATGTGTCATGCAGGATAGGATGAGGCAATAAAGGACCTGTGCATCTAAGAGGGGAGGCGCACACCAGGGGGTGGAACGTGTTACATGGTGCATCAGATTGGGAGGGCTGGAAAGAGCCTCTGATTGGGGAGATTGTATTTCCTGGAGGAGTTGCCAAGACGATTGGCTGGACCAAACTCGAGCTTCCTGCACCTTGGAACCAATCAAATCTCACACTCTGGATGTGATATAAAGACCCCAAACGTGCAGCTCCGTGAGGCAGGATAAAGACACGGAGGGGAGTAGACGTGTCAATACATCGTGTTGTGTACCTATCTCAGGGATCATGAAGTCCAACAAGCCTTGTACAGGACGTTTAACAACTATACATATGTAGCTCTCACGACCTCCCAGGACTTAGACTCTTTCGTTCCTTTCTTTACTGCCTCATATATCCGGGCGCCCCCGAAGCCGAGGTTATTGAAGAGATTGTGCAGGATGCATGGGCTCGAAAAGTGAACGAGAAGCTGCTTGAAAGCCTGGCTGAGGAGGATGATAGTGAGGAGGAGCAAGAAGACTTGTTGGAACCGAGGCTCGAAGAGACGTATTACCGGGTTCTGGAGGAGAGGTGCCGGGAGTGTGTGAACACCCAACAAGCTGACCCGCGGTGGATGGGACGTGAGCAATACCAGGCTGCTTACGAAAAGGGCAGATACGGGACTTGGACTTTTCCGAAACGGAGTGAAGGAGTGAAGGAGCGAGGGAGGGATATTAAGTAGTAGCCTTCACCGGCCTCTGCCAGCACTGTGCGTAGTTACCCACGATAACAATCTGGAAGGTGAAAGGAAGCAGATATCAGCCCCGTCTGAGAGAATGTGTTGTTGGATATTGAAGGTAGAGTGGCCATGTCCTTGGTCAATCGCCCAACGTCACGTATTTCACAGCGCCCTCGGGTGGTGGCTGCCCGGCAACTTGAAGCCTCACTTCTTCTATGAAAACTAGGTACCTTGTAGTACGAGCATTGTCAGCTTCACATCTTCACATCCGAATAGTTGGCAAATTCACCGTGTCGAACATAGCTGCCATTGCACGGCATTCCCGCACAAGGTTGGATTTCATCAGCATTGCAAGAGCTCCCAGTCCTCTCCCACCATCACAATGCAACTTGACCAGCAGCGCGTTGTCGACAGGCTGGAGGCGCTGCCTGCATCTCCGTCAGGCGAGCCTGCCATTGTATTAGACGATCGTAGGTATCACCTTCGTCGTCCTCTAGGCGGCAACCACTCTCGAAGCATGCCCAACAACACGGATCCCCAAGGGGATGATGAGAGTCTGCATCCTGGAAAGAAACAGCGCAACATTCCCAACACCCTACCTTTGCCTCCCCGAGTAGCCTCGTCAAGGTCTCCCCATTCCGCGCACGCCCATGATCTATCAGTGCCGCCTGTCCTTTTCCCTCCACCCCCGATCGCTACAGAGCCTCAGGTTGATTGGCTATCATGGCAACCAAGCCTCACGGCATCCTTGCCGTCGCGATCGCGCACATCTACGCAAAATACGAGCGTGAGTCGCGATATCTCTTGGAGTCCTGTGAAGAAGGTAACGGATCTGAGTGGAGCAAGACCCAAGATCATATTCAACGGATGCCTGGAGGACGTCCCGAAAGAGGTAGACGCTCTTCTAGAGAGGTTCCAGAATGTCTTCCAAAAAAAGCATCTAACGCCATCAGGCTTAAAGGTAAGCAGCTCCTCAATGCGCGTGTGAATGGGCGCCTGGACGACCTTGGCTGATTATGGAACAGGGTGATATTACGGCTCTTGAGCACAACGTATTCTACCAAACCAGCGGAATCCATGTGTTTACTACTGCTGCTGTGACAGCACAGGATCGAGAGACGCTGAAGGAGTTGACTAGGATCCGCGACAACGCACGGAGCTGCCATCGCCCGGCCAAGCCAGCGCCCTCTTGGCACGAAGAGGTGTTTAGGCCTCTGCTAGACCACGCAGTTAGATTGGAGAACATGTTTGCTGAGGCTCAGGTTCAGGTTGAGAACATGTATGCTGATCTTGCGATGCTCTGTCATGTTTCCAGCCTGTTTGATGATGATCGCTGACATGCCTTTCGCAGAACCACTGTGCCTGTCTCCCCCCAATTCCTTCCTGTTGGTGTCGATGACATGCCTTCCCAAGCCAAGCGTGTGGATTACGCGATATATCTCTCGCAAGATCAAGATCAAGTAGAAACGATCCGCAGCCGTCTTGAGGCCCGCAACATGGCAGCCAGACTTCGGTATGCGCTGAGTATGTCCGATGGCTGCCACAGCTACTTGCGGTAGAGACCAAGACAGATGAACCTGGTGGAGTCAGTGCAAGAGCGCAGCTTGCCATCTGGATGGCCGGGCTGAGAAACAGGCTAGAGAGCCTCATGAGACCTGGTCGGCAGGGTGATGAGATGGATCCATATGTGAGCGCCGCAGCGTCGGTTGCCCCGATATATCTCAAGCCAACGCCGTGCGTGATGGTTCAGGGGTACGAATGGAAGATGTACTGGTGTTGCGTCAGCAAAAGGGGAAAGACAGTGAGTGATCCCTATTATCTCCGTAAAACTCTCAGTCACGATGTTGACCACAAATTAATCAACCTTTAAACAGATCCTACACGGCCCCACAGAGCTCGGCACCACGCAAAACATTTTAGGAACTTATTGTATTCTTGCCGGGCTCCGTGAGCTCATCAAGTATGGTCGCGACGAGTATGCAGTATGGTTCATGGAAAATTGCCTTTGGTAGCTTAAGCAGTGCCCTATATAGCGAATGACAGGTCCGCCGATTTTGACTTTCGATATTGTTGAGCGACCTTTCTACGTAGCTTGTTCACCTTGGGCATCACACGCTCCGCCTACGGCAAGCTGCGGGTGACCGTGAGTGGGGTGAGTGCTCGCTGCTTTTGCTCGCCCTTTGGCGCTACCTTCGGGTGCGCCAGGCAGTGAGCAATTAGAAATCAAAAGTGTGGGGCACTGGTCACATGTGTACGTGTCGTACCTTCCCAAAGCCCGACGCGTTGCGCGCATCGCACTTGCCTCTGTCAACGCTAGAACCGTATTCGCCACTGCTTCAGGCTTAAATCTTCCTCGGAGCTATAGTATCATTAACAGCTTCAAGCGAAAACCCATCAATTGTGCAGTGATACTACTGCAACCCTCTCAGAATGTCCGGCCATGAGGAATATGACGATGCCGCCGGCGAGGAGGGCGGAAATAGCGGCCCTGGCGCTCCCACGCCACTTGCCGCACTGGAGGTATGCTTCGGAGACGATCGATGTGTTTTGGAGAGCGATATTGGGTTGCTAACAACCTATGAAGGGTCTCTCCGGAATCAGCAAGCGTGATATTCAGTTGGTCGTCGAAGCGGGCTACAACACAGTCGAGTCTGTCGCATATACACCCCGAAGAATGCTCGAGCAAATCAAGGGTATCTCAGAGCCAAAAGCTGCCAAGATACTTGCAGAAGGTAGGCTTGTCGTGGCTCCGCAATTATTGATGGTCAATGACTGACATCTACTAAACACATAGCCTCAAAAATCGTGCCGATGGGCTTCACGACCGCGACCGAAATGCACCAGCGCCGCAGCGAGCTGATATCCATCACGACAGGGTCCAAAAACCTTGACACGCTCTTGGCTGGTGGTATCGAGACCGGCAGCGTGACCGAGATCTTTGGCGAGTTCCGCACGGGCAAGTCGCAAATCTGCCACACCTTGGCCGTGACATGTCAGCTGCCCTTCGACATGGGTGGCGGCGAGGGCAAGTGTCTGTACATCGACACCGAGGGGACTTTCCGGCCGGTTCGCTTGCTAGCG
Organism: Diplogelasinospora grovesii; assembly: GCA_033297225.1. Taxonomy (NCBI): domain Eukaryota; kingdom Fungi; phylum Ascomycota; class Sordariomycetes; order Sordariales; family Diplogelasinosporaceae; genus Diplogelasinospora; species Diplogelasinospora grovesii. Next base: position 61,460 of record MU853863.1, on the reverse strand, counting down.
GTGGCTAATCGGTACGGTCTGTCTGGGGAGGAAGTACTCGACAACGTCGCATATGCGAGAGCCTACAACTCAGACCATCAGTTGCAGCTGCTCAACCAGGCGGCGGCGATGATGTGCGAGACGCGCTTCAGCTTGTTAGTGGTCGATTCCGCCACCTCGCTGTACCGAACCGACTTCGTGGGGAGAGGTGAGCTGAGCTCACGGCAGACCCATCTCGCCAAGTTCATGCGCACGCTCCAGCGTCTCGCCGATGAGTTTGGCATTGCCGTGGTTATCACCAACCAGGTGGTGGCGCAGGTCGATGGTGGCCCCTCGGCTATGTTCAACCCTGACCCCAAGAAACCCATCGGAGGCAACATTATTGCCCATGCCAGTACGACACGCATTAGTCTGAAGAAGGGTAGGGGTGAGACAAGAATAGCCAAAATCTACGACAGTCCGTGCTTGCCTGAGACGGACTGTACGTTTGCCATTGGCGAAGACGGTATTGGAGACCCGAGCCCGAAGGACATGGAGAAGGATAGGGATAACTGAGAAGCCCGCTCGATATTCAGCAAGGTTTCGCTTCTATAATTGGGTGGATATTACGAGGCATGAGTCCATGAATTAGACGCTGTGGGAAAATATTGGGTGGCGATGAGGAAAGCTTGTCGTACTCTTATTGCATGCATATGGCCGGCGTTCATATATGTGGGATGGGCTTTACACTAGATATCTTTTGCTTTCAATACAATCCTCAAAATATTCCAATGTCCATAACTCTGCTCTGCTCGCTCTTCATTAGGACATCCACGGCAGTCAAGCGCGAAGGAGGATAAACGGTGCGTTTGCGCGCTTCCAGAAATTTGCCTAACAAAATACCAGTACCTCAGGACCTCAGCACACGTGCTTAGCAGACATAGAGGGGCGATCCGGTAGCCTGGTTTCCTAGTGGAGCACGAATGCATGTGATAAGATAACGCACATGGCCCCCGTCTCGAACCCGCAAACAAGGCAATCGGCACCGAGTTGCAATGACCATGAACTCTAGACAACATCGTTTCGCCTTGCAACGTCGCCCGTAGCCTCGAATTAGATGTTGACCGGCAGCAACAAGGCCCATCAGCTTGTGAGCGCGTCGTTGCTGGAATGAGGAGATTACCTCCCCGATTCCTCCTGTCCTCCCCACCTACATACACAGCAAGACTGCGGGCTACTGCGGCGCTCTCTCCACCGACGACGGAATGGCAGCGCCATCTGCTGCAGCTGCTAAAACACCCGCACACACCGCGACAGCAACAACGCCGTCTTCTTAATCGCTTTGCAAGAGGGCTCTCATCTTCCTCTTCCAACAAGTCCACTAATAACGACGGCGAGAACGTCAAGAACTCTACCCCACCGGCATCCGTATTCGACTCGGCGGTCCTCCCCAAACTCCCCTTCCGGTTTGACACGGGTATCGCGCTCTTTGCCAAGCGGGCGCCGCGGCCCTTTCCACCGCCTTTTCTGTCGCCACCCTCGGGCTCCTTCAGTGACCCGCTTAGCACCCATCACAGGAGTAGGGACCGGCGTGCGGCGTATGTGGACGGGCAGCTGATACAAGGGTTCACGAATGGGGACGATGCTGCGTTTGCGAGCGAGTACTTCATCTGCGTGAACGATGGCGTGGGGGCTTGGAGTACAAGACCAAGAGGTCATGCTGGGTGCGTCGTTCTTCTTCTCCCTGCTTTACTTCTACCTGCTTTACTACTACCGTAGGACAGCCGCTAATAATCCTTCCTGCATCCACAGACTATGGGCGCGGTTGATTCTGCACTTCTGGGCGACTGCCATCTTCGAGGATATGGCCCGTCAGGGTGATGCATACGCCAAACCAGATCCGATTGCCTACCTGCAACGCGCGTACGAGCAGACGTGTGAGGCCACTAGTGCGCCTAACGACTGGCAGGGTACGACCACGGCATCAGGAGCACAGCTGCACTACCGCGCCCCAGCCTCGGGTGCACATCAGAGCGATAGTGCTGGCAAGGCGGCCGAACCGCTGCTGTACGTAACCAACGTTGGTGACTCCCAGGTCATGGTGGTCCGTCCGTCGACGCGTAAGCTGGTCTTCAAGTCGAAGGAGCAATGGCATTGGTTTGACTGCCCGCGGCAGCTCGGGACCAACAGCCCGGATACGCCACTCACGGACGCGGTTGTGGATGAGGTGCCCATCCAGGAAGGGGATGTCGTGTTGGCCATGTCGGACGGTGTTATCGACAACCTGTGGACGCACGAGATTGTGGATAATGTCAGCCAGAGTCTGGAGCGATGGCAGGCCGGAAAAGTCAGGGGCCGCGCGGTAACAAGAGATGACAACAGCGACAGCGACAAGATGAGATATGTCGCCCAGGAACTGATGGAGGCGGCCAAAGTAATTGCTTTGGATCCGTTCGCCGAGAGTCCGTTTATGGAGCATGCCATTGAAGAGGGGCTGCCGAGCGAGGGTGGTGAGTATTCCGGTCCCCTTCAAGAATTATTGGGAAAGTACATGGCTGATTACGTGTGGCACAACAACAGGCAAGCTTGACGATATCAGTGTTGTTGCTGCTCTCTGCAGGAGAAACGATCCATAAGGGTGGTCTCTATTCTCTCGGTTGCCTTGGTCTCGACTTGGCTTCGAATCATATCAGTCGAGGCGAGTTCACGAGGCAGCCGTAAACGCACCGCCACTCCATATCCTCTTATGGATTGTGGTCTGAAGTTCAGTAAAGCTCTTATGCGTGGAGGCTTTGATTTAGCACGAAATGCTGTAATTGTGTTTATTCTTACGGGGATATGCAGAGCATTGGAAAGCTGTTTGGTTACACTTGTATTTACTATGTTTGTAAGCGCTTATTTTGTTATCTGTAGACGGCATCCTGAGACTTATGGACACAAGAATTGGGACGGCGGGTAACGGATGGGTTAACTAAGGTTATGGGCGTTCTATGTAGTTAACAAGGCGGGGGCATTATGGTTTACTGGGTTGGGGTCACTAATCGCTATCTTCATGGAAGGCGGGAGGCGCTCTTTGGCTGCGGCTGCGGCTGGGAGCTTGGACCCCTTTCATCCTGCAACGGTTGAAGGTGGTGGGGCAGCGGGGCTCAATTTTTTGCTCTAGGAAATTTTTAGACATGGGCCAAGAACCTCGAAATCTAATCATGTGAAGCCAACTTTAAAGGCTTGAAACTCTTTCACGATCAACTTGGGGTCCTTGTCGACAAACAACGATTTCACCTCCATTTGCTGTTTGCCAGTAATTTTTACAGGTAGTGGTTGGCTCTCGAAGCACACAGCATTTTTCTCGTCTGGTCGTGTCGAAATCTCGACCAACTGCTTTCATCCAACTGCCGCTATTGCCCTGATGTGTGCATCGTCATCTCATCAAGATGGGTAAGCGTACGAAGCAATACAAGAAGCTCATGAGAGCTTTTGAGCATCTGGGATTCCGTCAGCCATACCAGCTGCTCATGACGAGCGACATCATCCTCGATACGCTCAAGCTGGAACTCATGACCCTCTTTGAAAAGACGTTATCCTGCAAGAACCTCAAGCCCATGATTACACAATGCTGCATCGTACGCTACTTAACCTCCTGAAGAATGTATGAGAGAAACGAAAGCTAACCATTTATTTAAAGAGAGCACTCTACGACCAGAACAAGGGCCCGAACCGGGACCCGGCCATCGCAGCTGCTATTGAACGGGCCAAGACGTTCGAGAGAAGGCGATGCGGCCATCTCATGGACGAGGACGCGCTGCCTGAGCGCGAGTGTATGATGTCCGTGGTCGACCCGAAGGGGAACGGCGAGAACAAGTTTCGCTATGTCGTTGCTACGCAAGATGAGCTACTCGTATGCCCCCCCGGGCCCCCCTGGCCCTCTCTTTTCTTGTTTGTTAAGTGCGGTTGGTTCTGACAGTGAAGCAGAGAGAGAGACTACGATCGGTGGTGCCTACACCGCTCATGTATGTCCGGCGGAGCGTCATGATCCTTGAGCCCATGTCACACGCCTCAGCACGAGTGAGAAATCGCGAAGAGCGTGCCAAGTAAGTCACACCCTGACGCTAATATTCCAGGAAGAAGTTACTCATGTGTTTCTACAGATTCACAGAGGGAATCGTCAGGAAAACACATTTGTTGAAGAGGAAGAGGGAAGAAGACGACGACGGTGATGATGATAAAGATGGCTCCGGAAGTGATCCAGATGATGGCAGCCAAGCAGGTGACGACAAGCCTGCACCGAGCGAGTCAAAGGAGGACAAGAAGAAGAAACGGAAATATGGCCAAAAGGGACCGAACCCGCTATCCGTCAAGAAGAAAAAGAAGGCGACAGATCAGCCAAAACCCAGCAAACCTAAACCCTCTGAGCCCAAACCTTCTGAGCCTACGGCTGAGACTTCGACGGAACCCAAGGCAAAGAGAAAGCGGAGGAAGAAAGCCAAGACCACGGAGGGTGGTGGGGAGCAGTCTGAAGGCGGAGAGGCCGGAGGGGCTGGGGGAGGAGGAGAGACGGAGGTGGCTACTGCTGTGACGGCGGAGAGCTGAGGGAGCCTGACAGGAGGAAGGTTGGGCATTGTGTACTAGAGTCTTTTATACCCTATCCTAACGGAGTCAGACTGCTGCACACGCAAACTGCGTTACACTATAGACTGATCTTTGCTTTTTTGAACACATCTGGACAGACTGCAGCCAGAAACACTGGGAAAGGGAACAAAGACAGCGTAGTAAATGGAGGTATTTCCCTTTTTTCCTCTAGTAAAGCGAACCGAGAACGCCATGCCTGATGCTGGAGATTTACAAAGTCTCTCTCTCTCCCCCGTGCTGATAAAAAATTCATACATACAAAAACCACCATTCACCGAAAGCTACCATTACCCCCCCACATGAGCTACTCTTCGCTTGGCGCCTCATAACAACCTTCAATATTGTTATCTCTCCGCAGGTACTGTCGTAATCTTGTCCTGCGTAGGCGGCGGTAGTCCGTCCTGGGCGCCATTGGTTAATTCAGGCGCCTGTCGGTAGAGGATGATTTCGGACTGCTTGAAATATCTCCTTGCATCTATACCCCTATGTCAGTACCGATTTGCAAGTAGAGGAGGGGTTTGTCCAGACTTACCCTCGTCAATCAACACCAGACTCAAGTAGTACCGCGTGGAAAACTTCTTGTTGACGTCCCTAAAGGTGGGCGTGAGGTCGAAGCCTCCGAGGAACAGCCGGATGGGGATGGTTTCGCCTCTTGACGGGGAGCCGTCCATTATCTTCACACACTGTCAGCCACGAACAGGACCTAAACAGTACAGAAAGAAAAGGGGAAAGGGGGCGGGGGAGCTTACTTCGAAGCGAACGAGCGTCTCGCTCTCGTTGTACTGATTCGGCGCGGCGCCCGTAGTCTCGCGCCGGATGATGCTGAGCTCCATGTGCTTGATCTTCAGTCTTACCAGCAGAAAGTAGATCCTGCCGACAATGACGTCCTTGAGGTGGTACTTGGACTTGCTGTACTCGAACTCGATGTGCAGGCAGTCCTCGATGCCGACGTCCATCTTGATGGACGAGTTCATCTCGGGCGGGATCCGGTACGAGTACACCCAGAGGTCCTTCTCGCGTATGACGTCGGCCATGCGCCTAGTGACTGTGACCCTGACGAAATACCGCAGCTTGACGTTGATGCCGTTGTACGACTCGTACTGCTTCTCGACGTTCTTGAAGTTGAAGTCGAACGTCTGCGGGTGTTGCAGCTCCCCGGGCGCAGCCAGCTCTTGCACAAGACTCAGAAACTCGTAGTGGTTGCCCCGGTCGAAAAACATCTCGATCGTGCCGATGAATTGCACCTTTATGCCCGTGTGCTCTAGCCGCTTGCCGTCCTTCGGGCGGACCGTGACTGCTCCGCGGACCGACTCGCCGTCCATGTAGAGGGGCACCTTCTCGCGCCGGTTCTTGTCCTGCTTCACGTCCACCATCGACCTGTCGTCCGCATCGTCTAGGACGATGTCGATGTCCACGGGCGTCGCGAAGAAGTAGGACATGGCGGGCAATTAAGGTGCAGTCGGCTCGTAGGGGGGCGTAGGGGGAGGGATGGAAGGAGCTTGGTTATTTTGCGATTGTTGATCAATGACCAAGACAAGTCATCCGGCAGAAAATGGGCGCCGTGGTATATTATATCGTGTGTCGTGCTGAAAGAGTGCGTGTCAAGTCTCAAGTGGGATACATGTACAGCTTCGACCGTTTTCGCGATGATAGGACAGTCGTCAGCTCCGTCAGTTGCAGGTACCTTGGCTTGGCGGAGCTGGGTTGCGATTAGCTGATTACGTACAGTGGAGCTAGGTGCTGGTCAGTATCCAATGAAGTCGGCCTAGGCGCACTGTGCTCAGCATTTGCGCAACTACATGGGAAGGCGCATACGTTAAAAATGTACACCAAGATCTTGCCATCGGTTTTGCTTCTCTCTATAACAAACACATGAGGTACAGAACGACCTGATCGGACACTACAGATAGGTAGGGAGGACTTTAGGTACACACATAAACAGCAGAGGGGATGCGTACACTCAGCCATGACGAAGCTCAACGGCCACATCGGTACCGATGAACACAACGAAAAGAAAGACTTGTCAAGTCAACGGATGCTTAGAAAGTTCTCCCTTCTATGGTTATTTCTCAAGCATATTGTTGGCAGCAGCGATTTCGCTCATTATGACACTGCGTATTTGACATGTGCCTATGTCAGTGGATACCTCTTGAGCTCGTCGCTCGCTTTCGGTGAGGAAGGTGAAGCTCTGTAGCACGGGCCAGTCTCGACATCCCACCGTGCTCCACTTTAGCCAATCACAGCCCTTTCTTTCGATTGCCCTAAGCGAGGCAGGCTGGCCATCGGCACACACAACTTGAATTATTCCGGGGTCCAAAATCGACCTTTTTTTTTCGGGACTTGCAACATCTCAGTCCACCTCGACGACGAAACAGCCACCGTTTCCCCTCCTCACCAGCAAGTCGTCGGCAAAATGCGCTACATTCACAGTGAGGAGACCCTTGAGGTCCCGGAGAACGGTACGTGTGTCAATTGCTGCGATCCTGGCGCTGTGCGACGCGCTGCAATTCTTCGAGGGGAACCAAGTTGTTCTGAGGGGGAAGCGTTACGATATCTTGGAGGAGGGGGGCTTGTGCGAAAATGAGGGATGTTCACGATACATCAAGACGAATGCTGACAAGTCTCCTCACTATAGTCAAAGTGTCCATCAAGTCGAGACTCGTCACAGTCGAGGGACCGCGTGGTAAGCAGTTGCAACACTGACCTACCCGATAGAAATCGAACGAACAACGAGATCTGACTGGAGGGAAAACAGGCAAGCTCACCAAGGACCTCAGCCACGTTGCCGTCAACTTCTCGCTCCTCAAGAAGAACCTGATCGGCATTGAGATCCACCATGGCAACCGTAAGAACGTTGCTACCCTCCGCACCGTCCGGACACTCCTCAACAACCTCATCATCGGTGTGACAAGGGGCTTCAAGTACAAGATGCGCTACGTCTATGCCCATTTCCCCATCAACGTCAACGTGGACAAGAACGCCGAGACTGGCTGCTACGAGGTTGAGATCCGGTATGTCTAAGCATCGACCTGTTAGGGGGAGGGGGTTGGGGAGTGGGGGTGGACTTTGCTATGGAAGTCATGAGAGAGTTTGGGCAGGATGCTGATACGAAGATTACAGTAACTTCATCGGCGAGAAGATCGTCCGGAGAGTCGTTATGCAACCCGGTGTCGATGTCGAGATCTCCAAGGCACAGAAGGATGAGCTGATCCTCTTCGGTAACTCGCTCGACGGTGTCTCCCAGAGCGCCGCAGACATCCAGCAGATCTGCAGAGTGCGGAACAAGGATATCCGAAAGGTGCGTCACATGAGGCTTGAGAGACGCCCTTGGTCATGGCCACAGTTGCTGACTATCTTCCTACAGTTCTTGGACGGTCTCTACGTGTCGGAGAAGGGCAACATCGTTGAGGAGTAAATGTGTGCGGCCAAACGGGTTTCTTTGTGCTTTATGGGTCTCACCGGAGTGGCACGGGGTCATTGGCATTTGCATGTTTTGTAGCGGAAATGAAAAAAGCGCTACTACTGAGGTAAACTCGACTACAAAAGTGGGCAACCTTGGAACGAAAACTACACAGCACACCCTTTCGATCTATAACGGAGGGAAAGTGACGAAGTATATGTGCTACCTACTGCAATCCAAAAGACGCATAAAACATCAAATGCAAATTCATGTCCCAATGACAGAGCGAAGCAATATGCTTAGTTACATAGGTGGACGTTAGAACCTTCGGACGATGGCAGACTAGGTCTTGGAAGTTTGAACTAGGATAAAGTCAATAAGATAAATTCTCTAGGGTGATAACCTAGTTCTCAGGTTCTTCCTCCGTCTTCGCCAGACCACCGTACCAGCGATGCTTCAAATACTAACGGAGCAGACATCAGAAGGCTAACCATTCATCTCATCACTAGCACGGAACAACTTTAGCCATCATCAAAGTCCACCGCCCATCGTCAACTACTTTATCCTTGGGCAACTAGGCTTCACGTATCAACAGTTCGAAACGGGGATTTCCCAACAAATGGATTCTTATGTTCTTCTGCCAGGTTGTGTTTGAGCATAAACAAGGCGCAGAAGCAGTACTCAACATCATTTGTCACGAAAGGGTTCCATTGTCGAACCTGGGGTCACACTTCAGAAATTGACTGGGTTGCGACATAAATTCATATTCATGGGAGGTGAGGGTGAAATAGTCCTTTCATTCCAACAAAAACCAATGTGGTTCGGTCCGGGTTGCTTCTCTAAAACATGAGACAAGCAAATGGTATAGGTATATCTCGGTCCCTTTCAAAAAAAAAAAAAGGAGTCCTCTTCTCTCCTTCCTTCGCTCACAAGCCGTTTCCACTTAGATATCCTTGTAGCCCTCTACTAGCTTTCTTTCTCCTTCAAACAACTGAACCAAAGCGGGTGAAGTAAACAAAAGACTCTTTCAACCCCAAATGCCCCGCCACTCCTATAAAACAACCAAAGAATGGGGTGGAAACCCAAACAAGGGGTGGGTGTGGAATTCGATATATACTAAAATGCCCCCTTCACCTAATCTAACATCAACAACAACATACCACAACTAAGGTATAAGTATAATAGTTTTCGAAAATGTAAATGCAGAAAAAGCCAACACATAAAGGGTGTTTTTTAGATGAGGGGGTAGGGGGGGAATTATATACAGTCGTCGTTCGTTAGTTCTCATTTCATTACATGACTTTGCATGCCACATCATGCATTGTTTTCATTCGGTCATTCTATAACGTTGGGATGAAAAAAAAATGGTGGTAGATATTATCATCGCGCGGGGGGATCGGATCTTGTCGTCAAATCTCGTCATGTATGTCTCGTAAGTATCACCTAGGTGATCTCCCAGGGGACCTCGCTGACCTCACTGACGGTCCTCGCGACACGCGCGTCGTTCTCGTCACCCTGCTGCCGCGACTTTGCCGTGTGCGACGGGTTCTTCTGTCGCTGCTGACGGAGCCTGAACACAACAAAATAAGCACGTTAGCAAAAACATGATTCGTCCGGGAAAAAGGCTAGGGTGGTGGGACAACGTACTCGGATCGTCACTGTAATTAGAAGACCAGTAGGAGCTGGCGGTATCGCTTCGCGGCTTGGGCGCCGGTCTCCGCTGCTTCTTGTTGTCCCTCCTTAGTCCAAGGAGCAGCAGGAGTGTGCCCGCTGCAGCGCCGAGACCCAACCAGCCGTTGCCGCTGCTCTTCTTCTCCTTGCGCGAGGCTACCGTGCTCGGTCGACCGCCGTACCACGAGCCGTGGTTGTCACGGCGCGAGTGCGTCGAGCCGCGGCGGGTGTAGCGTTCTTCCTCGATGACGGTCTCGGTGGTGCGCTCCTTGTGCTTCTTGGGACCCAGACCAAGCAATGCCAGCATACCGTGCCATAGACCGCGGACCACGAAGCACGCACAGATGGCCAACAACAAGACGATACCGGCAAGCGTACCAATGACAATGCCCGCGATGGCTCCCGGGCTCAGCGAGCTCGCCGTGCCGCCTGTCACCACAGCTGGCCCTGTCGAAGTCGCGCTGGCGCCAACTGCCGTACCGGTCTCCGTCACTGTTCCGGTTCCGCTAGTCACGCGGTACGGTGCGCTGTATTGTGTGGTGATGGTCTGGCCGCCGCTCACTATTGTGGTTGCTCCTCCGCCTCCACCGCCGCCGGCCACATTCGGTAGACACTGTCCCGCGTACGCACAGTACTGCGAACTCGCGCAGCATATACTGCCGCAAGCAATCTGACCAGATCCGGCAGGCGGGACACAGCTGCCCGTGCCTCCCGTTGAGGCCGGGAAGTGGGAGCTGAAGGTGCTCGTGAATGTCTCGGTCAGCGTCCATGTCGTTGTGTACCATGCGTAGCCGCCGCCTGCGCCCCCTGCTGAACACCCTGCAATGCCATCTGACGTGTAGCAGGTCGACCCGGCGCTGCAGCAGTACATGTTGTTGTAGCCGCAGTATTGCGCACAGTCGCGCGGCATGAGGTAGCCATAGCCGGCCTCGTGTAAGTCGTCCTTGGGGTAAGGGACTGCATCGGCCGGTAAGCTAGCGAATAGTACGCAGGCTGCCGATAATAGCAGCCGCGGCCGTATTAATTGCTGCCTCCGCATATTGAGCAGTTTGGATGTGTTGTGGTGCTGTTGTGGTGCTGGTGGTGGGTAACCAACAGCCCAATTGGCTGAACTCCCAACGCCGGTCGGAGGTGCGATCGGGTCAGGCTGAGCACCTTTGTCGGCGGTGAGCTCCTGCTCCTTCCTCCTCTTGTCGTATGCGCCCCAAGCGCGAGTTCCCTCTAACAGCCCCTCTCACGGGCGCTGTGGTCCGCCCCGACAATAATACAAGGGCGAGCCCCTTTGCTCTCTTCGTCCTGGTTCCAGACGTTAGATTCCTTGGTGGTCGGGTGCTGTGAGAAGCAACCGACTGTTCGAGACACAGTGCGAAAGGTCCAGGTCGTGTGGAGGCAGGAAGCCGTTGGGAGCGAGGAAAACGTCGAGAACGTTTGGGTGGTCTAGAACCTTGGAAGGAATGAAAAGTAGGGAAACGCACGAAAGCGTGGAAATGGTCCTGCAGATTTTAAGAAGTGGTTTTGGCGGTGGTCGGGCGCACGATGCAGGGTGTTGGCAGCAGCTATCCCAACCTCCCAAAGCCGCGGACAGCGCTGCACCCAACCTCTCGGTTTTCGGGCTTTTAAAAGTTTCTCTCTGCACCCACGCCTTATTGGACCTGATGCGTCAATTAGCACTACTTTGACTCCAGACTTTAATTGCAAGGGGATTCTGTCCTTTTGGCCGTTTTCCAATCGATCGGATCTAGACCAGGCACGTAGGTACAGGTCGGGCGCATGTGGTTCTCTCTTGCAGATGAGTTGGCAAGCTGCAGCCAAGGTCCGCCCTGGTTCGTCCGCTCCTAAGCGCAGCAGCTGTTTATTTGACCCCTCGGCCGTCTCACTGGACGACAATCAGGACATTTCTTATCGCTACCCTGTCGGTCCCCCCACCATGCACACTGACGAAGTCGTGCCTCGGATTGCTGCTTTGAAGCATGTCCGTGGCATTAAGACTCGGCTGAATTTACAGCGTGCTTCTTGCAAACGAAGGCGTCGATGCTGGCTCAGCAGACACATGCGTTGATACATCGTTACAATCTTCCAATTAGGTTTATGTTGTGATGCTTTAGATGCATCTCAAAGCAGGATTCCATGTTCGTGGTACTGAGCTGCACTTCGTATGCTGGTTTAAGAGGTCTCCACCCGTCAACGGTGGCGCGGCGCGATACGTACCTTATCTGATAGGCGACCCCAGCACTGCAGCTGCGTGAGCTCCAACTTCCAACTGCCCTGACGTAAACTATAAAACCATCGCAAGAGCTGTCTGCCTCCCCGTAGCCATTAAGCTTCGCAACATGTCGCTAGACCCGCCGACATACCTCGCATCGCTGCAGAGCAACATTCGGCAGCGGCCGATTCCTTGGGATGGTGCGGTGCGGGCAGGAACGTTGACGGAAGAGCAGCTGGGAAAGATCCGCGCCGTCGACAAGGTCAAGAAGGAGACGCGCAAACAGACGATCGAGTCCGACCTCGATGGCTACCGGATACTGTTTGTTGGCGACGGGGCTGGGAAGAAGAGTGTGCTAGAGTTGGCTGCGAAGCGTCAGGATGTGGTGCAGTACATCTTGGTGCTGCTGAGCGATCTGCTCGACAGTATGTGCCTTCCTTCTGTGATGGTGATGACGCGGCCATGTTTGCTTCCAGCCGAATGCAACACATTCCATTTCCATTTCCACCAGAGCATTTGCCATTCTGTCCTAAACGGTGACTGACCACTGCAGCCGCTCCTGCATTATCCAAGGCTCTCTTCCAGACCGGCGATCCCTATCGACACTTTCTGCCTCTGCTCGCGCACTCCACGAACCCCGACGACCCTATCCCACTTCTCACTGCGATCGTGCTTGTCAGGTTGATGGCTAGCTCCAGAGACGAGTCTCCCGCCACGATCGACAAGGCGCTGCCCACGCTGTTCAGCTACCTGTCCTCACTCACAAAGAACTCGGATGCGGGGCTGCAAGATATCGGGGTGCAGGAGTACTCATCGCTGCTCTACGGCCATGCATCACGGCAGCAGTTCTGGGCTCAGAGGAGCGAGACGGTGGGGCCGCTGATCGACATTCTGCGCACAGCAGCCGGTGTCGGCGGCAACGGCGATGCTTCGGCCAGCCTGTGGAGCGGCACCACGGCTACCATGAGGAGTGGTGCATTCGAGGGCTCGCTCGGCGGCGGTGTCGGTCTACAGCTGCTCTACCACGTGCTCCTCGTCCTGTGGCAGCTGAGCTTCGGGGCTGCAGACGTTGGGGACGACTTGAACGAGTGGGCACTCTTTTACGTCCCTCTGTTACGGCGCACAACTGACACACAAAACAGGGAATACGACATTGTCCTCCTTTACACGCAACTGCTCCGCCTCTCACCCAAGGAAAAGACGACCCGCCTGCTCGTCTCTACGCTGTACAACCTCCTCTCTACCAACCAGAACACGCTCCTGCCGACGGCGGTGCTCGCGCGCCTACCGGCACTGCTGCAGAACCTCAGCACCAGACAGTTCGCCGACCCGGATCTGCAGGAGGATATGGGCAAGCTGCGCGAGCTTCTTGAAGAATACCAAAAGACTAAGACTACGTTCGACGAGTACGTCGCCGAGGTCAACTCGGGCCACCTACGCTGGTCGCCGCCACATCGCAACACCGTGTTCTGGGCTGAGAACGCGCGCAAGATTCTGGACTACGAGAATGGTGAGGTCGTGCGCAAGCTGGCCGAGATCATGAAGAAGCCGTGGGACAACGACAAGGCGGTGCTAGCGATCGCCTGCAATGACGTCGGCTGTCTGGTGCGCGAGGTGCCTGAGAAGCGCTACCAGTTGGAGAAGCTAGGTCTCAAGTCGAGGATCATGGAGCTGATGGCGGAAGCAGACGAGAATGTCCGGTGGGAGAGTCTGCGAGCTCTAGGCGGGTGGTTGAAGTACAGCTTTGACACGAAGTAGTAAAGGCGTGTGTGGGCTGTAGGGGGGGGACGGTAGTCTATTTTTTAACTCGACTAGCCTCAGTTTGTAGTATACCTATATGGATGTTCTTTGTTATTGCACTGCAACCCGGTCCCTGTGTTGAATTCCAGATTTCAGTGACTTCCATTCTCAAGATCTGGATTTAGAGTAGTGGCAGGTTATGCCTTACGTAACCCGTTCGTAGGTGACTGTAGCTTAATCTGAATTGATCTTTACGATGCTTTCCCGCGCTATGAGTTTGTTCACTTGGAGTTAAGCACCCCCCACATGCATGCACTTAAACACATCCATCCACTCGCTGTTATCTTATCAGAGCTCCCTCGTTCCTAGAAGCATTAACATCATTCAACCTAGAACAACACTAGCAGTGACCTGAACAAATTGAAACTCAATTACTATTGCACACACGGCGAAAAGATGGTTAAAAGGGTATGTTCTTATCTCGTCATGTTCACTCTGCAGAGATGTGAGGCTGACGAAGTTTGTGGGGCAGGTTTACTTTCTCGCCCATGGTGGCAAGGTTCAGGGTGAGTGAGCTGCGCACACGCAAACTTCCCTGGGCTTATTATTAGTTAGGTAGCGCAGGCAGTAGTAATAAATAAACTGACATGAAAGATCTCAGGGGTCGGGTTCCGGTATGCAACAACACACACACACACCCCCTCGTTCACGAGCCCTTACAGTGTGACTTACATATAAAACGTGTGTGTTAATTTAAAAAAAAGCTACTTCACCCAGAAACGAGCAGTCGAATACAACCTCACCGGATGGGTTCGTAATACTGATAATAACAAGGTAACGTTACCGCCCCGGGCGCCTGGCCACACATATCTCCCCTTTTCCCCTCCCCCCTTTCTATTGTTCTTATTGACACCGTCCCATTCGCACTTCTGATCTTGATACAATTCCCCCGTTTCCCTGTTTGCAAACTTTTCTCTTGCGCTCATCTTTCAATTTTCCCACTTCCTGTTCCCTCCCCCCCCCTCTCCTTTTTCTCTGTCCTTCCTTCTCTCCATTCAACCCGATAGTTTGTCTTCCTTATCTTTTTTTTTTTTTTTCTTTTTTCGTCACCCATACTTTGTACCCCCCCCCCCCTGTATCCTATCTTTATTTATCTTCGATCCCGGATTCCCACTCCCCCCATTTCCTCCTTTTTGCGGAGTTTTTTTTTTTTTTTTTTTTTTTTTTTTGTCGTGAGTTTGGGAGTTCATTATATATGTATGTACGCTAACGTCGCGTTCACCGGGGACCAACAGGTAGAAGGCGAAGCCCAAGGCCCAGAAGACTCCCTCGCGAAATTCCTAAAAGACATCGACAAGGGACCCCGTCATGCGCACGTAGTCAGGTTGGACAAGGAGGATCGGGATGTTGTCGAGGGGGAGGAGTCCTTTGAGGTTCGGCGTTAACTCCTCAACTTTATTACGTATCGTTGTATATGATATACCTACCTACCTATTCGCTGAAAACGAAACAAAACAAAAGCCACCAACCCGTTAAACTTACACACACATGAACGCGCACATATGACACTTACATGCAGAGGTGTTTGGTATAATCATATTTGAACGATCTTGCATGACGATATGGCAATCAAACAAGTATATATATACACTTCAATATCTAACATCTAACATGGCTTATTATATGCATATGCGTCTTGTGGTTAAGCAAAAGTCATGGATATCTCCTTCTCCTCCTTCCCGAACTCCTCATCGTCGTCATCGTTATAATCCGCCCACGGGTCCGTTAGTGTTATGTTTGGCACCGTTCGTGCTGACCTTATTTCTGGTCTTGCCGGCCCTTTCTCCTGGTCTGTAGTCGACCTTTGTATGCCACTGCTTTGTGTGTCTTTTGGCGGCGGCGGTCTTGTATCCTTGTCATCAAAAAACGTCATCTGTATCTCATCCTCCTCTTGAACCCCCCCGTTCATACCACCATATCCACCACCCCCGTAGTTATTTGTTGTTTGTGTTTGCCACGGACTGGAGCTCTGACTCCTGTAATGTCCGTAGTCCGTTTTCGTCTTGCTCGTCGCCTGTAGTGATACCTGACGGTCATGTTTGTACAGGTTTGGCGACACTGATGGGGAGGGCTCCTGCGATATCCTATACTCATTCGAAGACCGGTACTGATAGTCTGCACGATGGCCACTACCACTACCGCCGTACGGCACCACCATCTCAGCGCTCCTCGTCTCCCTCAACGAGTCCCTCGGACTGTTCCTCGCCGCCAGTGGCGCTGGCAAGTTCGGACTCAGCTCGAGCTTCATGGGCGGTAGCGTGCTCTTGATCTCCGTGACCTGAAACACTTCATCTTGCACATTTGCGGCTGCGTTTGTAGGGCTGGGTATCGCGTTCGGTGATTTATCGTTGTTGCGTTCCTTTGCCAGCTCGGCACGTATAGCATCCACGTCGAAAAGCACACCGTGGTTATTTCCGAGCCTATCTTCCGTCCTTCCACTCCCACTCCCACTCCCGCTACCAGTACCTCCGTTGGCACCCTTGTCCTTGTGCGCATCCTCATACACCTCCCATTCCTCCTTTTTGGGCGCCTTTTTCCTCCGAAAGAACCCAAAGCCTTTGCTCTCCCTCTTGCCGCCCTCCCTCTCCTCCTTTTCCAGCTCCTTGCGGGCCTCTTCAATCTCACTGATCAGCTCGCGCTGGCGCTCCTGGTAGTTATCCGGGTCCGCGTCCTCAATCTCGGTAAACTCGTCGCTCTCCACCAGCCAGCCGCACTCGCGCAGCAACCGCGGCATGGCCGTCCGGTAATCCATGTGGCCCACCACCCACTCCGTCACGTCCATGTTTTCTAGGTCCTGAATGCCCTCCACGGGCGCGAGTCCGGCGATGCGTCGGATGCCACCGTTCGTCAAGCGGAACAGATAGCCCAGAATCCAGTCGTTCCGGTTGTAGCCATTCACAAAACGGCCCGCCACCACGGTGCGCGCACGCACATACTCGTCCTGCTTCACGACGACAGGGCTGCCAAATAGATAGACGTTCTGCACGAGACCCAGTGCGCCCTTTCGTGCGAGCTCCTGCAGACACGAGAAAATGACACGGCTGCCGAGAGAGTACCCCACAAGGGTGACTGGGCGAGTGCCCAAGTTGCGGTCAATCAGCGAGTCCGCAAGAATCAGACCGGCCGCTGTGGCACGATCCAGCGAGACAGCCCAGGGGTTGTCAATCAGGTAGGCCAGCTTGGTGAGCACCACGGGCAGCTGAAGCGCAGCCATCAGCGACACCAAGATGGTGCTGCCCAGAAGTTGCTGGAGACCTTGCGTGAGTGCCTACACGTCATGTGAGCAGTCAAATCCCGTCGTCTGAGAAGCAGCCGCGCACTCACCTCCGTGGCAAGAATGTTGATAGTGTCGCCCATGCTGGTCAGCATCTCGGGCTCCCACAGCACCGAGTAGATGTCGCCCATGACCGGGTCTACCGTACTGTACGGCAGCCTGACATCGTCCACTTTGCCCGTCATCCACCCCGACACGGTGACGATCAGGTTCACGCGCTTGTTGTTGTGCAAAGGCCTGTACTCAAACGTCTTGACGGCCCCTGTCCGCCGGTTCGCAGCCTTCCCACCGATGATGCTGCCCGACGCGGCCGCGCCAGACGTGATGATGGCCGCGCCTCCGGCCCCCGCAAGAAAACCGCTCGTTCCAGTCACACCAATGGTCGTGAAGCCAGCGGCTAATCCGGCACCAATAACAGGCGCGAGGAGACCTGCAGACAGACCGATGACTAGACCACCACCCACGGTAGCGAGGCCCATCATGACGTAGCGTCGCCTGAGGGCGAGCTTGCGCCGGTTCTCCATGTGCTCCTCCTCGTTCCAGTTCTCCGTCTCGGCGTTCTGCTGCATCTCGAGCGCGTCCGTCACCTTCTTCTCGAACCTGCAGATGTCGAGCCACGGGATTTCGAGGTCCTTGCCTACCCGCTCGAGCAACACGCGGGATCGCGCATCGTAGATGGAGTCCGCGATGAGCATGAGAAACAGGTCGCAGAGCACCGTCCACCGCAGATCGATGTCAATCTTCTGGGTGGTTGGCATCTGCGACGGCGTCCTGACGGGCGCCGTGAGCTCCGTGTTGTCGTCAACCTCGTAGGCCGGTGGCGGCTCGGCAGCCTGCTCCTGCTCATAGGCAGGAGGGGGCCCCGGAGAGCGTGGCTTGCTGGGAACAGCAGACGTGGACGTCGATTGCCTTCTGCTGCCCTCCCCCTCTTTGCCGTCCGCCTCCTTGATTTCTGTCTCTGCCATGGGGTTCTTCACCCGTGCATTGGCCATCAGCACCGGCGTCAGATCCTTCGGCACGACGCCGTGGGCGCTCAGCTGCTCAATCATGACCTGCTCCTCCGGGCTGATGTCCATGTGCGTGTAGAGGCGGATCATCATCTTCTGGCTCCACATCTTCATGCTCTCGGCCGCCACCGTCACCTCCTTCCTGGTCTTTTTGGAGTGTGGCACGCTTTCGGCCTCCTTGAGCATGGCTGACAGCTCGAGCCGTGTGAGCCCCACGTATGCGATCCTCTGGCCTTCAGTAAGCAGATCCTTGGTCGCCTGCAGCTGGCTAACGGCGTCCCGCTGCATGTCATCGTCGTGCATCGCGCTTGTGTTCGGGCCGGCCTCCTTGAAGAGGTAGTTGGTGTTTTCGTCCATGCTGGTTGCCGACTCGGCATCGTCGTCCAGCAGCACCCGCGTGTAACCCTTTCCCGCGCCGCCGAGGCCGGCATACCCATATGTCTGGTCGTCCTCGGCCGCCTCGTCATGTTCTCGCGCGATGAGCTTGTTGTCGTCGTCGTACATGTCGTAGGGCGCAAAGGCCGGCATTTCCTGCCATTCATCCTCCTCGGCGCCGTCCTTCTTTTCCGCGTCCGCTTTTGACGTGAGCTGCTGATGTGAGAACTCGGACACACCGACGCCGGCTCCGAGGGCGGCGGCTGCTGCTGCTGCGCTGGCAGCGCTCGTATCGCGGCTGTGATCGACCGTCGGCCGGTCCTTCTTTGCTTCTAGTATTGCTTGGTCTGCAATTGCCGGTGCCTTGTTCCCGCCCTCCTCTTTTTCTTGTGCGGAGTGCTGCTCTTGCACGGCTTGTCCGTCTTTTATGTTCGCGTGTGTATTCGTGCTTCCGCTCGCTTTTGTGTCATGTGTAATGGGCGCGGGTGTTTGTGGTTCTTTGCCCCTCTCTTTTTCCTCCTCTTTCACCTCCTCCGCCTCTTGCTGTACCTCGTCTCGCGACGCAACCTCTGACTGTGGTGCCGAAACCGCATCTTTAAAGTCCTGCTCGCTGCCCGAGTCGTCTTCGTTTATTGCCTTGTCTTTTGGCCTGCTCTCTGCGGGAGGAGTGCTCGTAATCGCGCCGCTCGACTCTTTTGTTGATTGTACCGGTGCAGGTGCTACATATTTCCTGATAGGCAAACCGAAATCGTCGAGTTCCGGGGGTTCAGTCCCCGCCGCCGCCGTCGCCATGTTGTTACTTGTTGCACTACTCGCAGCTCTGGCATCTCCGTTCGGTGCTGCTTGGTTGCCCGACGTTGAAGTTGTCTCCGGCGCCATGGCGTCAGAGGCTTAAAAGACGGTAGAACGGTTCTCCCGTTGTTCGGCACAGACCCAACAAACACAACAACAACAACAACACTCACGACGGTTGACAACACATGCGGAACGGCAACGGAACGGTGAGCGGCGGTCAAATGCGTCGCGAAAGAGGCCCGGCACGGGGTAGGTGATAGATAGGGGGGGGGGTTGAAGTTTAAATTCCGGGCTTTTTTGGTGGGATGCTCTGGGCACTGGTAGCTGTACTTGACGTACGTACTCCTCCGTACGTACGTGTGTGTATGTATACTGTAGACTAGGTGACGAGTCCCGCACGACTCAAGTGTCGCTCCACTTGCTTCCATTCACGCTGTTCTCGTCTCCAGTAACAAGACCTGTTCCGTGTTCAACAATCACTATCAGTAAGATCACAAGATTGCATTTCCTAGTTGCTGCGCCCAATGACGGGATTCGAGTGTTCCATGTTCCATTTGAGGGTCCAATCCCATTTCCCGGAAAGCACAGACGCACACGCAACACAACGCCAGTGCTATCGGGGGTGGCTTCTAAAACACCCATTCCCACCGTTGAACCCCAACACCCCCTTGTCCGGCCCCCAATCTCACCACGTTTCAGCGGGGATGGACCAATCAAACGAGACGAACTGTGACATCGGAGCTCCGATATAGTGCATTTCAATACCAGCATTCACATACAAAACACGAGGCGTGATGGCAGAGTGGTCTAATGCGCAAGACTAGAAATCTTGTCTCTTCGGAGGCGTCGGTTCAAATCCGGCTCACGTCGCTAGGGCCACCCTTGAGTCTGGTGGCCATTCCGGGTGCTCAGAGGGTTCGGTCTTTGTTCACCCACTTTTTTCTCGGGTTTTCTCGGGTTTTCTCGGGTTTTCATTGTTATTCATTGCGCCTGACTTGCTCTTGGCTGCTGATTTCAACACTATCAATCACCCAGCTGGTATCGTGTTTTTGCAGTTGTGCCATCAATCCGGTTCTATTGCACTGCACCTAGTCCTACATGTTCCCAAGACAAATCAAACCATGTTATTGTAAACCCCATCCTACCCAAACCTAGACCTAAGCAACATCCATAAGAACATCATCATCGTCCTCCGCCGTGAACCCAAACCGGTTATTCTGGATTGCCACCAGACGATCCAGCTCCTGCTGATACTGCTTGCGCAGGTCTGCCAGAGTCAAAAACCTTCGGGGCGGTAGGTCCTGGACGTGTTTCGTAGAGATCTTCTTCAGCTTCTCCGCCAGCGCCATCTCGCTCTCGGTTGCGCTTCTCTTCTTTCTTGCTGCGCTTGTAGGCTCCGAGTCCATCCTCTGCACCAACTCATCCAGATGGCTCTCCAAGTCATCATCCGCCCTAATCTCCCCGTTGGTGTCTGGTGAAGGCGCCACAAAGTCGTCCAAGATATACGCCTCCTGAGGCGGCGTCACGCAGCTTAGAGCGTTGATGAGCAAGAGATACTGGCGCGTAACCTGCGTGTCCAGCGCATCGTTATCAGCGCCACCTGCGGCACCAACCTTGTCGCCCTCGCCCATCTGCCGGAGCTTCTGCAGTCGGTCGAGGAGGATGGCTGCGCCGCCGCGGTAATCGTCGTGGCCAATCCTCCAAGCGTACAGGATCTGGTGGTAAGGCACGCCGTGCATGACGTCTTTTGTGAGTCTGCATTTCTCGGCGAGGATGTCGTCCACTTTGTTCTGGAGCCCGGAGAACGGCAGACCGACGAGCTCCGTGTTCTGGCCCGTCTCGCACATCTTCTCCACCAGCTTTCTCAGGCACGACTTCTGCAGCGCCTCGTTCTCCATGGATAGGAGAGTCGAGTGTGCCATCTCAAAGTGCGAGATCGCTGTCGAGGCTGTGAACAATCGGCTCTGCATCTCCGTCTTGACTGCCATTGCCTCATCTTGGTTATGAACATTGACAAACTGAAGAGCCAGCCGTGAGAACTCCATGACGTACGAGTATGCTTTTTGCCGGTCGAAGAGGTTGACAATGTGAGAATAGTAGTTGGGAAGCCCGCTGTTGAGGAGGTTCCACTCGGTGTCGTCTAGCAGGCCGGAGCTGTGCCGCTCGACGTGCTTCATCGAGATGCTCAGGCCGATAGCTGCCCGTTTGAAGTAGAATGAGGCTGTGGCGTAGTCCCTCAGCGCAAGGAATACGCGCCCCTGGACGTACGTGGAGAAGGGGTCCTGGTCTGCAAAGGGGCCGAGTTCCAATGCCAAATCAGGCCGATCCCGTTTCAGAAGCCAGCACTGAAGGTAGCAAGTCTGTAGCACGGTCGAGCTGCCAGGCGAGCACAGATCTAGCACCAGGTCTGTGATGCTTGAGAGCAGAGGGAGTCTGTGACTTTCCGGCAGACCGAAAAGATGGCCGGTCAGCCCTTCAAGTGCAGTCACCGACTGTCTCTCGTCACTGCTGCCGCGCTTAGCGACTGGAGAAGGCCCACCAACAGACTCGGAGAGCGCAGATCGATCTGCCTTGGGTGCCGGGGTGCTCAGCTCTGTCTTGGCCATCCATCGTAGGTGCTCTAGCCGGCGAAGAGCATCGATGAGCTGACGGTATACTGAGCCTATATCGAACCTCGCGTGAAGAGCATCGTCCTCGTTGTCGATCTCGAATTCCATGTGGACGAGGAGTATCAGCTGGCTGAAGAGAATCTCCCAGTGGAGCTCAATCGTCTCCTGGACGGCTCGGACGACTACCTTCCGCCCGAACCCCGTGAATGGTTCCCGGAGCTCCTGGGAGTTTGCATCGCTCGAGGCAGTGATCAAATCAAACAAGTCCTCGTATAGTCTTGGTGTCACAACTCGGAAATTCTGGCCGAGCGTGTCAACCACTTGGGCACAGTCTTCCTCCGTCACTTGGCGCCAGAACCCTGCTCTGTCGAAAAAGGCCTGGATACGCTCGTCGTCGGATTTGGACGAGTCTTCATGCAGCTCTGCCCTGAGCGCGGCTTTGGCCAACTGGGACATGCTGTCCGAGAAGCTATCGACGAAGGTTAGGCCCGCAGATACAAGCGCCGCAACATCTTCGTTCTTCTTCTCGGGCGACTCAATGTTGTGGTAGACACGGTCCAAATCGCTGCACTGCCTGATCGCTGCTATGCAATCGGCACACGTGACCCAGATCATTCCATCCTGCGCGTCAACGACCAGGGACAGTGCCTCACCTCTCTGCTTGTCGAGCTCGAGGAGGAGTCGCCAGAAGCGCATCCATTGAGTCTCGCTGGTGCTTCGAAACTGTTCGTAATCTAGGCCTCCGCCCGAAGTCTTATCCAGCGTTGTTGTTGAGCCCAGAACAGAACATATGGATTCTGCAATGCTCTTGCCGGCCCTCGATGAGCTCTCTTTGTAGGTCCCCAGCCCCTTCTCGTACATGGCAAGCGCCGTCTCCAGAATGGATTTCGAGAAACGCCCGGGAAAGAAGATAAGGTCAAGCCATTTCTCGGTCGGATCGGCAGGATCGCAAGGCCCACATGTCTGCGCAGCTGGCACCGTGCTCTCGACAAACACGCTCTTCCAGCCATCGCCGAAAGGCCCACTTGCGTTGCGCGGGCGTATCTGCAGTTTCTGTACTCGGTATGTCGTGTTGTTCTTCCACAAGGCCCATAACTCGGGACCGTCTGCTTGCTGCGCCACGCCGAAGTCGGCCAGTGTCCAAACGTCCAACGATGACGGACTTGCAGGTATCAGGCTGGCTTCTGGGAAGCAGTCTGCTACGTGGATGGAGCCTTGGTCGTTCGCCTTTACCTTCCAGAACTTGAACTCGCCGGCTCCGATAGGAGAGAAGGTCACGACCAGACATTGGCCATGGCCATTGTCGAGAATCTGTATGAGGTTCCCCTGAGAGGGGTCTATCTGCCATCTGCCGACCTCATGAGGATCGCGCTTGGCATTTAGGATGTCGCCCGTATACATAATCTGCCCTGTCCGCACGTCCCAGACTCGCATGCGGTGGTCGAGGCAGACTGTGAAGAGAAACGCTGCATTGGCGAGCCCCATTGATGTGATCGCCGTGGACGCGGCTGCTGTAAGCTCCATGTTGATCTTGTCGTATCGTACAGTGGGATTCCGCTGGAAAGGGACCAGGCCGCGCAGACTCTGGCTCCATCCTGCAACGTTATAGATGGTTTCTTTCCAAGGTACCCCGTCCGTCGCTATACACATATACAGAGTTAGCCAACCCAATTCTTGGTATGCAAGTGCATGTGTATACCCTGCCAGGAGCCCACTCACCTTCCTGCGACCGATTCCTCTCGAATCGTAAAATGCCACCGTCATGCATGGTGATGATTAGCTGGTCAGGATTGACAACGACCAGCCGGTGCGGGTGCTTGAAGCCGAACCCGGGCGGCGCGTACGACTTGCAGATCTCGGCCGAGAACCCGCCATCCGTCGCTGACCTCCTCCTGAAGTGATCCGGCCGCAGCGTGATCGAGTGGAGCTGGTTGGACTGATCGACGACAAAGATGCACAGCGCATCGTGCTCCTTCGGGTCGGCAAAGCCGATGCAGGAAGGGCGGATCGCGGTCGGAAAGCGCAAGTTCAGGATCAATGGCGCATCGGCTTCTTTCTGCTGCTTGCACACGTCGGCGGCGCGAATGCTCAGCACTGTGTCGTTCTCTAAGACCCGCCAGAGGAAGCTCCGCGGCGATCTGTGGTGTTTTCGGTGGTAGATGGACGACGCGGTAGCCAGATTCCTGGCTCGATAGCTCTTCTCATCGTGGTCGGTTACGTGGGAGCTCCTGTTTGCGGCGCTTGGCCGAAGAAAGGATGAGCTTTGCGATGCTACCGGGATCTGGATGACGGACGACGATGTCGACTCGAGATTGAGTCGCGTCTCCTTATAGAGGATCTCGGCATTCCGGGTGTTCATCTTGCCTCCATACGCAGTCGTCCGGGATTCGAGGAACGGGAGGTTGGGTTGCGCTTCCTGGAGATTCAGACGCGACTTGCAGCTTTGGCGGCAGAATTTCTGGTGGGTTGGAGCTCTGGCGGCGGAAGGGTCCGAGCGCGACTATATTGGCTGTGCATCCCTCAGCACCTCCACAGCACCTCCGTACCTCTCTCCACACAACGTATTTGTTTTGGTGACATCACGAGAGTTCACAGGACTAAGGTGAACATTCGCCTGCGGTGTTCAATTTCTCACGTATTTGGTTCATATCTGATGCCTTGGTAGACTAACGACACGAGGAAAACTGTTCACGTTGACGCTCTTAGAAGTAGACTAGGTTGTCAAAGCGAGCGCCAATAAGTATATAATTTCCCAGCGGTACACACCTACCGCACGTACATGCTAACATGGTGAAAACCGCTACTCTAACATATAATATGTGTAAAACAAAAAATCCACGTTCTTTCTACTGTATCCAGTCCAGCCAGCTTCAATGCGAAAAAGGAAATCCAATCCGGTGGTATATGATGCAAGCAAACAAACTTGCACTAGTCCGTAAAGTCATCATCACCAGCTGTGGTCTATGCAGTTGTAGTCCAAGAAAGGGAATAGGCTCCGGTTATTGCGGTTTTACAGTGAAAGCGCCCAGAATCCCTCTCCTCCAACGCCATATGCTGATGCAACAACAGTGAAATAATCTATCCCGCGTAATCCTTCTTGTCCGTACTGCTTCTCCCTGAATCGAAATTGCTCACCATATCCTTCACCCTAACATTTCTCTAAAATGCCTGGCCTTGAAAGTGCATTCGTCCAGGGGTACCTGGCCTCGGTCCAGCAGGTGTCGCATTGGGCGAAAACTGGCCCTGAGGAGGTAGTTGGAAGGCAGGGGATTGCGGCCGCATGCCCATCACTTGGCCCACTGCCGGAGATTGCGGGGATCCAGGGTGGTTTTGCATGTGAGGTTTGGCCCATCCGCCCCCCTGGGCAAACGCCTGAGCAGAGGGAGATTGTGGAGGCATCATTTGGGGCCTGGATTGCGGGGGACCGTAGCCCGGGGCAGGTTGAAAGCCGGGGCCCAGACGGGGCGGACCCATGCCGGGACTCATCACACCAGGGCCGGGACTTTGGCTGCGCATGTTCATGCCGGCACTCATCATACCAGGGCCGGGACTCTGGCTGCGCATGTTCATGCCACCACCCATCATACTGGGTGCATACGTCGACGGAGCACCGCTTCCCATCATGCCCATATTCATCGGACTCTGCGGGCCAGCAAAGCCCTGCGGTCCGGCATAGTGGGCTTGCTGCTGGCTGAACGCGATCTGTGCGGCCCGTTGAGCTTGCTGGTTCATTTCCCGCTGTCGCTGATCAATGGCTTGGGCGACGGCTTGGCCACTGATCCCC
Organism: Diplogelasinospora grovesii; assembly: GCA_033297225.1. NCBI lineage: Eukaryota > Fungi > Ascomycota > Sordariomycetes > Sordariales > Diplogelasinosporaceae > Diplogelasinospora > Diplogelasinospora grovesii. The sequence continues at coordinate 35,958 of MU853863.1, read as the reverse complement.
TGCTTGATCTGAGCCTTCTCGCGCTCTCTGGCGTCAATTGCTCCCACAAGACCACCTCCCGGCTGTGGCTGGCTCTTGTTCCCGGCCAAAGCAAGCAACGGACTGCCAGTGACGCGTGCCACGTGCTCCTGCTCACGGGCAGACAAGTACGACGAGAGCTCACCGCTGGACAGGGCAGCGGCACCGCCTGGGGTAACAGGACGACCGCTCTGGAGCAGTTCAGCCGAATTATGTCGAGAGTGCGAGCCTCCCCGGCTGCCAGGTCTCTTCATCGGTGACGTAGGTATCCCAGCTCTGTATTCGGTCAGCGTATTCGCAGAGGCATTGCGTTGGTGCGAGTACAGGGGGTTTGCTCCAGCAGCCGCAGCTCGTTGTTGAACAAACTCCTCAGGCGACACCACATGATCACCTGGGGATGTGCCCACAGCAGTCCCAGGCTGCCAGGCTATGCTCCGGCGGAGAGTATCATCCGAGTTATTGCGGAAGTGGGAGTAGCCAGCAGCTGGGCCAGGCGACTTTCGTCCAGTCACCGGGGGCGAGAAGGGACGCTGGAACTGTGTCACAGCATTCGGCCCACCACTTTGAGGGGCTTTGCCAGCCGGGATATTCTTGGCGCCGTAGTTGATGGTTGGACCAAAATTGATGGTTGGGATATTGTACTCATCAGGCTTCGGACCTGTCCCGGCAGCCTCATCAGAGGCTCCAACGGTCTTAAGAACACCGGCACGAGGACGCTCGGCCGATTCCTCGGTGTCGGTAGACTCTCGTGTACTAGCATAATCGGGGCTTGTCGTTGACGATGCGTCGTCGTGCAGGCTACCAGCTATACTTCTCTCGCTATTCTGACGCACAATACCCTGTCCCGGCAACGGACCATGCGGGTTCGCGTGGAAGGGGGGAGATTGGGCAGGAACTCCTCCGTTCATGACGCGGTTCGTGAAACTCCCAGTACTGCTAGCAGGAGACTGCGGTGGGGGAGGAGAGACTCCATCCTCGGGCCGACGCTGCAGGCTTGTCGTTCTCTGCGGAAGAGGCTTTCTGTTGGCAGGGGGTGATCCTCCCTGCATGTGAGGGGGCCGCTGCATTCCCTGACTAGGAGGGGGGGTGCGGCGAAGACCAGGAGGCGGGCCTCTATGGGGATAATTCTGGTAGTTGTTCGGGTGCCCCGGAGGAGGCGGAGGGCCCATGGGACCCATGCGTGGATCTCGCGGTGGCCCAGGCGGGAAGCCTCGGCCGTCGGGGGGCGGTCCACGAGGACTCATCATCGGAGGCGTCCCACGGCCATTTGGGGGAGGGGGGCCCATGAAAGGAGGACCAGGGCGTTGATTGGGGGGAGGGATGCCGGCATACTGTCCTTGGCCTTGCGGGGGCCCTCCTACGAGCGGGGACTTGGACCGTTTCTGGGCAAGACCCGTGTGCGGCGGTGGCAGTCCGGGAGATGAGCGGGCGGGATTCATGTTTGTCGGCGATGTTAAAGCTTCTCGAGATCCATTGCAATTAGCATTCATCCCCACGGCGCTGGCGCTGGCTTGTGGCTGTACCGATGGACCCCGTGGGTCTGTTTGTCCTGGCGTCGAGCCTGTGCTCTCATCTCCCGACTGCCGCTCTGGGGCATCGTCGGGAAACGCATCGGGAGTCAGACCCCCGGCCTTGGCCAGCTGGGACAGTGTCGTGCTGGACAAGCGACTGTTCGCTCTGCGCATCTCGGGCGAGTGGTAAGGCTTCTGCTGAGGCCGCGATCCTGCACCGTGGGCAAAGGCAGGGGGCGCATTGACGGGCTCTGGCGTCTGCATGCGCTGCATCTCGTCGAGGTTGTTGAGCGGCATTCCTCGCACCGGTGGCCGCTCATCTTCGGAGCTGACTCGCTCGGGCGTGGAAGCCAGGTCGGTTGCAAACGTCTTGGCACGCTCGGGGGCACGCATAGCCGAGGGCAAGGCACCCGCACCCGCACCCGCACCCGCACCCGCGTTGCCTTCCATGCCGTGTGCATAGAATGCATTCTCGAGCTGCGTATCAGACATGTTCCGCGAGTGCCGAGAGTTCACTCCCATCGCGGACGGTGCCCGTTCCCGGTTCGGGTCAGGGGGCGCTGAATCCATCCGTGGGCCGTGTTGGGACAAGGACAGGGACCGAGAAGACCGCACGGAGCCACCGTCGTCAGCGAAACCCACGCGAGGACGACCCGTCGCCGTTTGAGGTCCGAAACTCAGCCGCTTGCTGCTCCGGCTGGCGCTCCGGCTATGACTGTTTCCTCCCTCTTCCATGGCTGTCATGCGACTGCCTGTTAGCCCCTTCAGCTTCTTTCTCCATTCCCGTTCCGTCCACGCTGCACTTCCATCGGTCAAGATCAAGCCGCTGACATCCAAGATCTCCAGATATCCATATCTCTTGTGCTTCGGCATCGCAAACATCAAAGACCGCGGATCAAGGACGCTTGCAACCAGTCGTCCAGGACGTCCGTAGAGACCAAACGTGTCCCAAGTGGGAAACATGAACCTTAGCAGCATCTCCAAGCCCGATACCGCAGGGTGCACCTCGGGCATGATGAAAACAAAGCCTTCCGTCGCCGATGGCGGCTCCGAGTGGATCGCAATGTTACCCTCGATCTTGAGCAGCGTCGACCCATCGATCAGTGCCTTCGATTGCGGGTAGATGGCGTAGGCTGAGTAGGCGTCGGTAATAGAAGCAATGGGCCGGGCATGCTTCTTTTTCTTCTCGGCGTCCCTTCTCGAGTCGTAGAACCTGATCTCGCCCTTCAGAATCGGGGGATGAGACCGGTCATATGGAGACCGCTTCTTGAGATCCTTCTGCATTTTCTGGTACTCTTTCTCGTTGGGGGGCTCGATCACACACCAGCAACGTCTCCAAGGAACACCAGCACCGAACCGGACTCGCACCCATTCCTGGACAGGCACTCGCGCTCGCTCCATTATGATGTTGATATTGTTCAAGCCCTTCCCTTTTCCGGCGATCAGGGCTCCCGTATACGCTTCCTGCAGCGTCGAATGCTCGAACATGGCCAACCGTATTCCAGCAGTCCATTGTATTAGCGAATGGTGGGAATTGAAGTGAAGCAGATAACGATTCCGTCCAGCGGTGCTGATGCTGAGTATGTTTTGTAAAGGTTGCTCGTCGTTGGACCGCGTTGGGAGCGACTCAATCTGCTGCACGGTTAGTCGTGATGCGGTTCAGCAAACAGTGTGCGTAAGAGTCACCCTACCATTTTGATTGACGCATCCGTCAGGTTGATGAACTTAGGCAGTACTTCGCCCTCTTCTCCAGCTGCATCCAGCTCTGCCGCGTCCCACAGCGACAAGACCGTCCCGACGAGCTGGGCGAAGCACTCGGTCCATGTTCGATCCGGGTTCGGATTCCCCTCTTCAGGCCACATTAGCACGTACTGGCCCCGGATTGCAGTGCAAAATCACCTACTGATATCCTGATCGTCCAATTTTAGAAAATAGCCCTCTTGGTACAGTTTGTTTGTATGGCTATTTAGAAATGTGAATATGGGTTGGAGCTCAGGAAGGGTGTCCTCGTTGACATCCATGAGGGGCGGTTGATAGGTCTGGACCATCGACAGGGGCCGTGAGTTACTTCGTTTTCTCCCCGCCCGGGCAGGACTAGCAGATGGTGAGTTATTTAATGAGACCGGCGAGTGGTCATGCTCGCGGCGTATCGGTGAAGGAGGAGGCGAGGCGACAGGCCACGTCTCGCGAGAGTCTGTAAATCGTTGCGGTGGTGGCTGTGTTTGTGGTGGGTGCGTGAGCGAGGAGTCGCCGGAATGCGGTTTGGAGTGAGGGTTCGGCAGGGCGTCGTTCGGGGGCGATGATGTAGGTGTCGGGGTCCTCGAATCCCTGTGCGTTGCCGAGAACTGCGACATAAACGAGAGGACTTTTTTGTGGTGCGCCAGTGGTCAGCATAACGCACGATATTGCACAATCGCAGCTTATTCATGAATGATTTAGGCCATTGGCTCCTGATTCGCAGCGGTGGTCTAGGCTCCCTTGGCTCCCCAGCTTGGCTTGGCGTCCACCGACTAAGGGATGCACACAGCGTTGCGAAAAATAAAAGAGCCCGGAATCCAGGGGATCCACGGTCGTCGGAGTGCAAGCCAGAGATGGTTTCCGCAGAACGAGGGGCACACTATTGGGGGTTGAATACGAACAAGGGTGGCCACATACCTCGACTTCCCGCTCGACTTCGACCCATTTTGACTTTGGGGTCTTATTGCGTGTCCTCAGCTGTTTTTGGCTAGGCTTGCCGACTATTAGCGGTGCTCGGTCGGGTGCTGGCCACGCACGAGGCTTGCTGAAGTACCTAGAATGGTGAGAAGAGACGAATAGTTGGGGTTCGATGTGTAAACGAGTGAAGTGAGGTTAAAAAAAACAAAAGGAAGGATGATAAATGGAGTCCTGGAACTTCACTCACGGCAACACGGGGTCAAGTTAGCGGGAGCCCAGGGTTTTGTGCCGATGCGCTCTGCGACAAAGTTCGAATGGTCTTATGTCACTCTTTGTTTTATTGTGGCTCCATTGGGAAAGTCGTCTCAATGCGAAGTGGAGGTGCGGAAGCGCCGGACAGGTCGAACTCAGAGCGTCGGTTTCGCTCCCGGGATTCAAGAGTGCTTTTTTTTGGCGCGTAATCAACGCCTGTTGACCGCCAATGCCGAATTGCGCAACTGTCGAGCTGTGCTGTCTGTTAGGCTTCGGCGTTCTCTATTGTGCGCGGCTTCGGGAATGGACTGAAATCTGGAGCTATTTGTGCGAATGTGCTGAGCTAACCCAAAGCCCATGCAGCCAACACTGATTCCGAGTGGGAAATCTAGCCAGCTCATGCAGCCAGGTTCAAAGTCTCACCTGTTACAACCCACGCCTCTCCTTAAGTTCCTCGGACGATATCGTTGACCAGACTCCTTATCGGTCGAGGAATGGCTTGGCAGGCAGCAGGAAGGACGTGGTAGTGTAGTGTACGGATACTTGGCGAGCAACGCACTGCTGGGGCTTAGCAGGTGTGGGCGATGATGAGCGAAGACGGGCTGTCTTGCTTTGACCTTCAGTGTCGCGGAACTTCAGTTCGACGATGAGACAAATGGACCAAGGTAAGCCAGCGCTTCGACTTTCATCTGGTAGCAATATGTGGCAAGCCGTTTGGCCGCAGCAGAGCAATGTCCCAAAAATGACATGTGTGTGTCTAGCTTCCGAGTCGTTGTTCTCGTCTCGAATCTCCGTTCCTGGTTGTCGGGCGTGTAGGAAAGCACGGCCAGATGGCAGTGGGCAGGCGACTAATTGATTGCGTCTTTGCCAGGCCAGCTTGTAAATAGCCACACAAAGAAGGTGCAATGACGTGTTGAAATTCTATGAAAGGCAAGGAGGAAAGTAACCGGACTTTGCAAGAGGAAGTTCAATGGAAGAGCACGGGACGACGACGCAGGGAGAGTAGCAGAGGCTTGTCTCGTATTTGACTCTGGTCAGTTCGAGGCAAAGTCCATGACTTTTGCGCCGTAAAGACTCCGGGCCGTTGAAGCTAACTTGGTTAACTAATCCATTTCATCGTCCGCATCAAGCAAGGTCGAGGCGTGGTTGCGATCTTTCGATCGGATTCTTGACAAGCCGATAAGTACTTGGCCATGTACCTCCTGGGTCTTAGAGCTGTCTACAGTAAGCGCCCTGACCCCGATGATGCACACAAAGCTGCTTTCTGCACAATATGAAGTCAAGAAAGGCCCCCCAAGACCAAATCAGCTCTACCACATTTCTCGCCCAGTCCCGCAGCGCACCCAATACGTTGGGTCGGGCTCAAGATGGCTAGTTACAGTCCTGCTACGAATTCTGCATGTGCTTGTTGTCATTGGATCTTCAGTCTAAGCAGCATTTCGTCAGTCCTTGTCACTGTAGCCAACGTCAGCAGGAGGGTCCAATTCAGAGTCCACTAACATGACAAGCCCTGCCATGCTGGTTGCGCCAAGGAAATGATTGGCCAGGAGCGGAGGTCCAACAGCTCGGATGACGGGACCATCTGCACATCTCGAATCGCTCGGTGCCAGGTGGTCAATCGCTCAACTCCAGCCTCTCGGGTCCAAGCTTTCGGGTTTTGGGCGGATGAGGCGCCATGACCTTTTGCCCGGTGGCTTCACCGTTGAGATCAAGTTATGGCCTGCCAGAACCAATGAGTCCAATGACTGTCCTTGAGATCTGAAACGTGCTGCCTCACAAAACCTGAGCACACATTCAATACCACAAATTGCGCTGACAATAGTTAGCAGGCACAGAGCGAATGTTCTTCAGTGCAACGTTCCCTAAAATCCATATCATGTACACTAGGCGCCTGCTTTAACAGGGTCGGGCATCCAGGGTCCACTTGTTTTGCGCTTGATGACAATGATGAGCTGTGAATGCCGCAACCGCCGAGCTCCACCGAGATGCATCCCTTAGAGCCTGAAACCCCCGCCATCCCCAGAAGCTGTCAGCGCAGCGCCCAGAGGTCCAATAACTGAAAATACGAGCCTTGGTCCCCAAGTAAGACGACGCTTTGCGGCTGTGTCTGCTTCTCGCTACCTCACCGAACGCGCGTACGTCCTATACGTGTATTCTGTACGGAATACGGGATATCCTGTGATCCTTCAAAGGATTTTCCAGGGCCGCCTCAAACCCCAGACAAAAAGTAGCACCCCACAGCGAGGACCACAGGAGCGCTTTGTTGAGCGACAAAGTACACTTGACCCAACTTAGAGATAGGCTCAGAGGGCTCAATGACGCTGTTCAATGACGTTTAATTGGCGGAAGTTGGAGCCTCGAAACACCGTTCTAAGTGCTTGTCACAGTCTCACTGCATGAAGCGGTCGATTCTTTCACTCCGAGACGCGTGTCTCGTCATCGTCAGCGTCAAGCTAGTGAGCGGTCCGCCTCTCGTTCTTGCTCTTGGCGGGCTCGAGTGAAGCTGATACGGAGAGTTCCATTGCACCCTGAGCTGTGTTCTGAGCTGCGTTCTGGAGGCCGCTTCCCGCGCTCCACACCACTGAACCCTCGAGCCATTGAGCACTTTTCGCAGTCCATATGACGCAGTTTGCACAAACTTGTTGCGATTTCGACGACTTCAGCAAGAAGGAAAACAAGAATGCTCTCGTCTTTTCACTAGCCCGGCGATCTTAGCGGAAGTTCTAGGTCTTTTGTTACGTCATACTGAATATTTGCATGCCTCGTGAGAGTCTATCCAACGTCAAGCAGTTATCTTTTCTTCTAATGTGTCACCTGCATTCCTGAAGTTCAGGCCTCAAACTTACCAAACAATCTCAGCGAGCGTGTGTAGCTGCCAACCCGCAATGCTGCCTCCCTTCCGCGGATCCTGTGATGGTTTGGGATCTCGAGCTTGATAAGATTGTCGCACCGATCCATCGAGGTTACATGTTCCCATCACATCAAGCATCTTATGACCACCATGCTCACCATGATGAACACGACCCTCTTTTGTACATCACACCGGTTCTGCTGACATGATGCAGATCAAACCTTGCTAAAGTGGTGGAAGAAAAAGTAGAACCCGTCACTAACACATAAACTTTGGTGGCAAATTGTTAACGGATGGCTATACTATTTCTTCCCCCACTTTACTTGCCGACAGGAAGGGTGGGTAAAGGTGGGCTGCATCTCGCAGCGAAGGCGGGAGGATCCCGTGGCCCCGGTTCCAAGGACGCCGCATCTTAATGACACTGGGGCTTGTCTAAACCACTTTGCGATCTTGCTGGGTATGAAAGTCCAGCTGCCTCGTGGGGTGCTGAGCGATTCGTCTCGGCTGTCCGCAAGATCGTGGGTTGGGCCCAAGAGATCGGATCAAGTCCGTAGCAGTTCCTAGACTTGGCCGGCTCACTGAAATATAAGATTCGTATGTTCTATCTCCTAATATGCGCACAAAACTCGTCCATGTTTGGTTAACTGGTTAAAACCCTCCGTTCCAGTGGTTTTCAAGACAGCGGACAATACAGTACCACACATGCCCCAAACCCACGGGTTATCCATCCACGATGGCGTCCCTAGTTCATTGTCTTGGCTGCACATGATGCTGACGTTAATAAAGATGCATGTGTACATACTACGTATTCATTCGAGCGGGAGGACCACACACTCGCCCAGTGTTAACCAAGGTGCCTAGCTGAAAGAAACACGGGGGTTGACAAAGGAAGGAGAAAAGCACAGAACATTTAGCGTATATTACATACTACAACCCGCCCCCAAGCCATACTGCGGCGTGACGGAGTGTCCTTGAACCAGGTTCCATGTATCGCAACTCAAAGCCTGCGTTTCCCCTCAATGTCGAAGCCGTCTCTCCTGCTGCTGCGAGCCCTTGTAGACAGTGAAAGCCATAACCTAATGTTCATCACCTCTTAGGGCCTGCCGTTGGTCTAGCATGTGAATAAGAACAGGTAGTTCAGAGGTGCAAAGCAATTCGGTTTCACATTTGCCATGCTGCATAATACAACGCATGCCATTTAACCTTAGGTGAATATGATGAGTTCTCATAGTTCCTTGGCAACAGTGTGCTGTTTGCGTTCAATATCAGTGAATGTACGGCCAACACGTGGTACAGTAGCGGCCAGGTTCAGCGTCCGTTTTTTTAACATATGGAGTCTTCTGAGTGGAGCCATTTTTTACTGCTCAATTAGTAAGGTACAGTGTGTCATAATTTCTACTGCGTACATTTCTGCAAGCGTTCTAGCAGCCCCACAATATGTTAGTCGGATCAGAAACAGCTTATGTCACTACTATTCTCACACCTGGGTCCTAGGTAGAGTTAGGGCCAGCTTAATAAGCGTTTCTATTGAGACTGTCGCCTGTAGTACTGTACAGCTTCCTCGCTTCGCCTTCGAAACATCAATCCAAACAGCAGTATTACATGTACTGCTAGGAGCGAAATCGGCGTCCGCTCTGCGCTCTTTTGAAGTTTTTGGGCACGAACCAGCTATACTTAAGGGACATTGAGATACAATGCAGCACCAATAACGGCTGACATTTGCCCACTTTTCACATGCTGACATCGGATCAGCAGGTACCATGACGTACCGCTAGGTAAATAGAGCGGCTTAGCGCTTACGTGATATGTCTGACCGTGCGATGATGTACAGAAGCACCCCGCCCAAAAAAAAAAGCGCACTCACAAGCACGCTAGCGAAACACCGCCAATGATGATGCTTCGAACATGGCAGTTGAAGCCAGCCGTCTAGGCGCCAACACCAATAAAAACGCCCAACGTGCGGGGTTAGTGATCCGGGCAGGGAAACACGTTAACCCTTAGCGACAGCAACAACAACCGCCTTCGAGCTTCAACACCCCCAATCGGACCCACCGAGATTTACGCCTTCGAGCTTCAACACCCCCAATCGGACCCACCGAGATTTACGCTACTCACCTCGACAATTACTTGCGGTAGGCAATTCTTGTCTAATGTCTGACAGGTAACCTTAGTTTCAGCTGCTGATTTGTTGTACCCGCAGATCCCGCGAACGCTCGAGCCGTCCGCCCGCGCATCCGCTCGCCTTTTCCCGCCGCCGAACATTAATATAAATAGCTGCTGAGAGAGCTGAGCCTGGCGGTCTTGTGCAATGCGTCTCCTTAAACGCGGCGATACCGGCGAGATCCGCCTGACGGAGGACCTCCCCATTAACAAGATTCCGCCATATACAATACTTTCACACACATAGGGTTCTTCAGGGACATGACGGACGGTACAGGCGAGAACAAAGCAGGCTATGCTAAGATTCGGTTTTGCGGAGACCAAGCTTGGCGTGATGGGTTGAAACTCTTCTGGGTCGACACCTGCTGCATCGACAAGTCCGACAGTGCCGAGCTCCAGGACGCTCTCAACTCCATGTTTCGGTGGTATCGTGGTGCGGCCAAATGCTATGTCTATCTCGCAGACGTTTCAAGCTATCAGCGGGACGCCGACGGCAGCCTTAGTTGGGAACTGGCTTTTCGAAAATGCAGATGGTTCACCCGTGGATGGACCCTCCAAGAGCTCATTGCTCCAACAATCGTTAAATTCTTCTCTATGGAGGGCGTGTACCTAGGGGATAGGGAGTCTCTAGGGCAGCATATTCACAACGTGACCGGGATTCCCCTCGTAGCTCTCTAGGGTAACACATTATCCGATTTCAGCATCGAAGAGCGCATGTCGTGGGTCAAAAAGCGCAACACAACACGCAAAGAAGATAAGGCGTACTCGCTATTCGGCATCTTCGACGTGCAAATACCGCTTGTTTACGGCGAAGGAGAAGAGAAATCATTTGGGCGGCTGCTAGAGGAGATTAGCAAGCATGATCGCTATCTAGCTAATCTGCATTCCACTGACCCGCGCCTTGACAAGAAGCGTATCGAAGAGGCAAAGGGCGGACTACTTGCCAACGCTTACCTCTAGGTTCTCGACAGCCCTGACTTCCGCCGATGGCATGACCGGTCAGAGAGCCGCCTGCTCTGGATCAAAGGAGATCCTGGCAAGGGCAAGACCATGTTGATCTGCGGCATTATGAACGAGCTAGAGCGGGCCATTATTGCTAACGGACACTGTCGCAATTTGGCCTATTTCTTCTGTCAAGCCACCGACTCGCGCATCAATAACGCAGATGCCGTTCTCCGTGGCTTAATCTACTTGCTTGCCTACCAGCAATCCCTCTCCGACGAAAATGCGTGGGTTGCCCTGTCGAATATTTTAAGAGGAATGCTAAAAAATCCGAACTTGAAGGCAACCTACGAAAATGCGTGGGTTGCCCTGTCGAATATTTTAAGAGGAATGCTAAAAAATCCGAACTTGAAGGCAACCTACCTAGTTATCGATGCTCTTGACGAATGTGTTGTCGACCTGCCAAAGCTTTTAGACTTCATCGTCCGCATCTCATCGGATCGTGTAAAATGGCTCTTAACAAGCCGGAACGAGACGAATATCGAAAAGAAGCTGAGATCTGACGATAGGCGGACGAGACTTAGTCTCGAGCTGAAGGCAAATGCGATGCAGGTGTCTCGTGCCGTCGATATGTACATTGACGACAAGTTATCCGGTCTCGAAGCTGAGATCTGACGAATTCATCCTCTTATTTCTTTTTCTAGCTTGACACCAGAAGGGTCTGGGAGGATGGGTCAATTTATAGATATTTTAAAATTCTATCATCTTCCATCGATGTTATAATGACTCATTTACTTCGAGAACGCAAGACTATCGGCTTAATTGTGCTTAGTGGCGATCTTGTAGAGGATGGGTCAATTTATAGATATTTAAAATTCTACCATTTTCCATCGATGTCAAAATGACTCATTTACTTCGAGAAGCCAAGATTATCAGCTTGATTGTGCTTGGTGGCGATCTTGTACTGTACTGCACCTACCATGCGTCTGGATTCTTTAAGTTGTCCAGCTGCTCCAGTTCATGACAGCGTGGTTGGCCAGAACGGAGGAACGATATCTGGTGCATATGTTCATCACGCAGATCGGGGTTGCGCTCGCGCGCGACGTTTTGTGTAGGATTCTTGGACCACTTGGCCTCCTTCAACGCTCTGCTAATGCTGAAACGTGACACGTCGGCGTCGAACTTCGCGGAAGAAAGCGACCATGTCCTCAAGGCGCATGCATGGATTAAGGGAGAGTTGCTCATATAAAGCGGTCAGCATGGGAGGAGCGACGGTCTTGGGTTGGCCGGCGCCATTTGGTCGCGCTGTTGTTGTTCCGAAGCGGAGTATGTTGGATCGGATGCGGCGTATCGTACGGGGAGCACAGCCGACTATTTCTGCTATTTGGTCATCTTTTGGATCTTTGTCACCTTGTAGTTTGCCATTGATTATGCTTTGAATCAGAACATGCTTGGAGAGATCAAGGTTTGGCGCCATTACGGTTGTGGTGCGGGTCGTGGTGTCGCTGTCAGCAGATGGCGGTTGCGATTACACATGGCTTCCCTCCTCCACGGCTGCCTGGGTCCCATATTTGGGTGCTGACACTTTCGGATGCGGCTAAACGTATATCCTTCTTCCGGTTGAAGTACCCGGCAAATACCATGTGTGGGTAAAAACGAATACGTACTGGGTGTCAGCACGTCCGTGCGTTTATCTTACATTTGAAGAGTTTAAGCGACAGGACGCCAATTTCGCTCCTAATAGTATGACAATGTAGGTGTATCGACTATAGTTGCCACATGTTATAAGAACTATATATATAGGAAGCATGGACAAAATATGATCCATTGCAATTTCTATTGACCCGATACGCTAGCAGTTCCGCTATGTACAGCCGCTCGCTTTCTGCCATTCACACAACGCTGAGGAGCTAGATATCGTGGGGGGAGTAGTCGGGGCCGAGGATTCGCTGCCGAAGTTGGACGCATTGCTCTATCAAGCGTAGGCTTTCGTCGACACGACCCTGAATGTGCCAAGTAAAAGCGAGATTGTTCATGCTGGTCAGCGTGTCGGGATCCCCATCCTTCCAGATAGCGACTGGCTTATCGCCTTGCTTTTAAATACAATAGATCTTCCCAACCGCATTGCTCTAGCCAATGCTCTTCCGATCCACAGTTGACGCAACGCTTCTCGTCCATCCTGCGGTCACGACCTTGGTGAACTGTTTCATCGGATGCGTAGCATTCCCAGAGGATATGATCTTCAATATCGCATCTGAAACACCGAATTCCCGATCTTTTCCCCCAAGAGCCTGAGTTTCGGAAGCTCGGTGTGTAGCGGCGACGCGTAGCTCGGAGACTACTGTCCGGGTTGCTCCTGTACGGCACGAGAACTAGTTGTTACAGTGTGAGCTACACGCTATAGATTATCGTCGCATCTTCTACCTACATCGGGAAGAGCTTCCGGTCCCCTCGAGCATATCCGGCGGACTTCCGTTTTGTGTCGGAGTAGGTAGATCCCGGCATCCTGTCGCTATATCTATCTGCTTGATCCACCGGCGAAGCTCTCCAGACACGGCCACAAACCCTGGATCGTCCGCTGCGACGAACCTAGCCATGTCCATATGGTTGCTATGGATGCCGATCGGGATATACCCGGGGAGGGTAGCCGAGTGTTGCGGTACTACCTGTCCTACCGGTTAATCATCATGCGCGTCGCAATCCAGCTCTCCCGGACGTACCTAGCCGACTCCTGGCAAGGGCAGCTCCTCATAGAAGCAGCAGATATCAATCAACCCTGAGCCCTCTCTGCCACGTGCCATGACCATTGTATGAAAGCTATCCTGGATCCGGGCAAGCACCTCGGACTCGCTCCGGAGGACGGCCACGATCTCGGCATTTGTCTGCTTGACCACGCCGATGGAGCGGGACAGCAGCTCGGCCCAGCGAGCAAGGCCAGCTCCGCAGTGCGGCGTCCCTAAGAAGGCGATGCCTCGAGTGGATCGAAGAATGTTCTGCAGGTGTTGCTCGGATCGCTCTCGCGACTTGACCAAGGCCTGCAGCAAGTATCAGCGGAGTACTTTCAGAACTAGAGCGGGGGCGTTACATCCTCGCACACCAGACCCCCTAAACTGTGGCAGATAAATATGATCGGTCGCTCGTTCTGCGGCCGTAAGCGCGGTTGACTATCAAAGGCCATTAAGCTCCTACCGTGTCATCCTTCTCTCTATAAGACGCAAGGGACGTGAGTAGGTTACACGCGTGATTTCCAATCCGACTCTAAGAGACCACGCCTCGCCAGCCCGCCACGTATGCATCATATCCGAATGTAAGAACACGGGCGGTAGGTAGTTCTGCCGGAAGGAGGGCTTTGGGCCATGGCTCGGACGCGCCGCGGGCGGTCCACGTTATCTCTCGGTCGCCGGTCAGACCGTGGACGAAGACGATACTGTACTAGAGCGGTTAGTAAGACATGGCTTAGACCAGGCAAGGGCGGATACGCACTCGGCAGCCGCGGTTTCCGGGCTGTAAAGCAGCTTGATGCCGGATGGGAAGGTCTTTTTTAGGGATGAAGCTAAGGGCTCCGGCTCCGGCGGCGCCTGCTCGACGACCGCCTCGCCCGGCACGGTCTTCGGCCATCGGAAGAGCCGTCGTATTGCGGCCGACGTGGATAGTGGATCCTGGCCGAGCTTTAATAGGGTTTAATCGTCGGTGGGCTGGACCTAACCCTCGCCCAGAAACACTTTCAGGTTTGGGAGCTAAAATTCGGTGACTTAGTCACCCGTTAGGTTTCAGCGCCCCGCACTCAATCACGTGGAGCTCGCGGATTTGACCCCGCCGCAGCAGAAACCGACGTCTTCACCCGCACCACGGCCGCCAGCATTTCCTTTAACCGCATCGGATCCTCCATCGTTACGCTTACCATTGTTTTGCGCTGTATATCAGGTTGCGCTAGCCCTAGAGACGCCAGCATAAAGCAACCACTGACCGGTTTAGGTGAATACCACCGTAACCTACTTCCTTTCCCCGGAGCTTCCTTAGGCCTGTTTTTTGGTCCCAGCAGAGCTATGCCTTAGGCAGCAGCGTGGAATCTTTCGTCAGTTATCTTAACATCCTCTTCTGCCATGCATTTCGACAGAGTGCCTACATAACGCATTAATGGCTCCACGACTTTCATTCGCGCAACGGGTTAGAATCCACGCTCTGATCCTCCGTAAGCTGCTAAATAGCGAGATAGCTGACACCGTCCATTGTACTGAGCACGCCGTCCGCAGAATTCGGTTGAGACTCGGTCGATTTGGAACCACGACAGCGCCTTCGAACCACGTTGGTCCCGATCCTAAGATCACCCCTTCTATACGAAATGCGCTATGTGAACAGCTGTCCGAAAAGCCCGGGATGTTACGTCGCGAGATGGCCGCTTTTATCTATGATAGATTTGGCGTAAAGGTATCTGAATCGACCATTACCCGCACCCTAAAAGCTTAAAGCTAGTTAAAGAAGACTATCCGTCGTGTAGCGAACTAACGAAACCCCTCCTTATGGGACTTTTACCACTATAGACTGAAGCTAAAGGAATGCCGATCATACCAGCTAATATTTATCGATGAATCTAGTGTTGATAAACGTGATAGGCTTCGATGTAAGGGCTGGGCACTAAAAGGCAAGACGCTTAAGTAAAAGAGTAGATTCTAACGTGGCTAAAGGCTTCAGATTCTTGCAGCGTATACACAAAGGGGCGTCAAACTAGCGCGCGTCTTCTTAGGATCCACGAACGCAGCCGTGTTTAAAGATTTCATTAACCAGCTGTTGCATCACTGTTGCATCACTATAGCAGATGGCTAGAGCCTGAATCCGTTCTTATTATGGATAATGCTACCATCCATTACTCCGACAAAGTCGAGCAATTATATAAGGACGCTAGTATAAAGCTGATGTATTTAGCGCTATATTCTACCAGACACGAATCTAATCGAAGAGTTCTTTACTGAAGTTAAAGAGTACGTTAAGAACAGATGGGATGAATATGTTAGCCTTATCAGTAGGGACTTTAAGGCCTACGTGATGTCGTGCGTAAAGGCTGTTAGCAATAGATAAGTAAGTGCGGAAGGCCATTTTCGTAAGGCTAGGCTTGCCGTCGAAGAACATCCCGAAGAAACAGAATAGTTTGGTTTTAAATGAAATATTAAAATCACAAAAGTTCTATAGCATCTATGCATCTTTCGCCTAAAGATAAACGTCTCTAATGAATGATTTAGCAATTCTTAACTTAACACCCTTTTTAGTATAGAACTTAACATCTTAGGCTTTATGGACATGCTTTAGGTTAAGACAGGCCTCCTTAGTGACTCGGTACGCATGTACGAAGCCCTGTTTCCAAGTAAGGCTCCTAACCTAGTCACAATGCCACTAGCAATAGCGCATCAGAGCCTCATCTCTCGGTTTCAGAATAACCAGGTCCGCTGCGCGCCTTTTAAGCATCACCTCTATCAACTCAGGATGTGAACCAGCATTATAACTGATCGAGTCTTAATCTTGCACACGATAACAGAAATGGATGTTGACCATAGGCAGATCATCGGCGCCCTTTCGCTTGCGCCGCTTACGTTCCGAGAGCAGCTCCTCCTGCTCGCGAAGCAACTGACGGATGTCCTCTGGCACATCGTCATGCGTTCTCAGTGTGTTACCTTCCTCGGCGAAGCCCATAAGCTTTTCCAATACGGTGGTCTTTAGCTTATGGTGTTTTTAGGTCCCCGGATCACGCCAGCAATAAAATCCTTTATTAGTGCAGAAGGCGCCGTTACATCGTAGGAGCTCGTAAACTTCCTTCTAAACAGGACGCCTACTAGACGCTTCTTCCTGCTTGGCAAGGAGTTCGTCTCGCGCAGCGAGCTGTCTCGTCGAGGCTCCAGCCCTAGTGCTGCCACGAGTCGTCGTGGTTACCGCCTAGCAGATTTCCCTGTAGATGAAGCATATGTCGATTCTTAGCTTCTTCCCTTCACGGAACAGATAGCTCCACGCTGTTAGCTTGTTCTCCACGGCTTTCCACTCGATATCCATTCCATCGAAGCACTTCCGGAGGTCCCGCTCGTTTCGTTTCTTAACAGATACGGTAATCTTAGTCTCATCTGGTTGGTACTTCGACTCGGGTAGCTTATCCCGCACCCTGGTCGCTACGGCGTGCTTCAGGAACTTATCCCAGTACGCACTGGGTGCGAGGGCAAGGTTTTCTTCTATGATTTCTGTAAGCGTCGACAATCTTCCCTTCTTAAGCTGCAGTTTCCACTTAATAGAATAATGGATGCAGGTGGGAATAGGCTCGTTATTAATGCGCGGATCCCAATCGCTTAGCTGCAGTAAGGGGAGTGCTCGCTCGGCTCTCTGCTGGCTTTGAGCGGTGGGACTTCCGCCCCGACTGCTGGGTGGAAACGAATGGGCTAAGAGCCTTAGCGTGCTGTAATCGAGCTTAAGGCTATCGCTATTAAGGGCAAAAGGCGCATTGGGATCCATGGCGATCCACGGGTTACTGAAAAGAGAATGAGGCGAACCCTTTCATTTCAACTGCGAGCCGAAAATGACTCATGTTCTCATAGGATAAAGTGTCCTTAAGTCACGAGGAAAATCACATGACCCGGCTGTGTTTATTAGTACTCTCGCGCGCGGGTCGCACGGCGGATTTTACTGGGTATTCAGGTCGGAGAGGGTCTTAGAGGCTAGAATTTAACGCAGACGTAACGGTCTGGCAGAGTAGGGAGTTCACAGTTATTACGGAGCTTAAAGAAATTGGCAACACCGTTGCTAGGGCCGGTGCATGCTAAGATCGGGAAGCTCACTGCTGGTTAGAAATGGAGTCTGTGCGGCCACGTGCGCGAATAGCGGGCCTAAAATTAACGAACCCAAATCGCGCAAATTTAGACTTGCCGGCAAGTGCTCAGAAGACGACCCCGAAGTCCTGGCCCACCCACGACCAAACCCTGCCAACGCTCAGCAAGGACCCACTACCCAGCCGGCCGGAATGCGCCAGTTCTTGACCCGACGACCGAAGACCGCGACGGGCGCGGCGGTCGTCGAGCAGCAGCCGCCGGAGCCGTCGCCCGCGGCGGCTTCCGCCCCGCACAAGATCTTCCCCTCCGGCATCAAGCTGCTTCACTGCCCGGAAATCGCGGCTGCCGAGTGCGCGCCCTTCCCGATCTGATTGATCGACGCCTTGCTGACAGTCCCGCACAGCATCGTCTTCGTCCACGGTCTGACCGGCGACCGGGAAAAGACGTGGACCGCCCGCCACGCGTCCGAGCCATGGCCCCAGGCCCTCCTTCCGTCCGAGCTCCCGACGGCCCGCGTACTCACGTTCGGATACGACGCATATGTGGCGGATTGGCGCGGTATGGTGTCGCAGAGTCGGATCGGGAACCACGCATGGAACCTACTCACGTCCCTTACGTCTTACCGAGAGAAGGACGACACGGTAGGAGCTCAGAGGCCTTAGGTAGTCGACCGCGCTGACGGCCGTAGAACGAACGACCGATCATATTTGTCTGCCACAGCTTAAGCGGCCTCGTATGCGAAGATGTGCGACGATCTGCGCCCCCCGTGGGGTTTAAAGTGCGCTGACATATGTACTAAGCGTTGGTTAAGTCGAGAGAGCGACCCGAGCCACACCTACAGAACATTATTCGATGCACTCGCGGCATCGCCTTCCTTGGAACTCCGCACCACGGCGCCGGCCTTGCTCGCTGGGCCGAGCTGTTGTCCCGCTCTATCGGCGTGGTTAAGCAGACAAATGCCGATATCGTAGCCGTCCTCCGGAGCGAGTCCGAGGTGCTTACGCGGATTTAAGACAGCTTCCATGCGATCGTTATGGCGCGTAGCAGAGAGCGCTTAGGGTTGATCGAGATCTGCTGCTTCTTTAAGGAGCTGCCCTTGCCGGGCATCGGAGGTACGTCCGGGAGAGCTAGATTGTGACGCGCGTGATAACTAACAGATGGGGCAGGTAGTACCGTAACACTCGGCCGTCCTCCCCGGATATATCCCGATCGGCATCCACAGCAACCACATGGACATGGCCAGGTTCGCCGCAGCAGACGATCCAGGGTTTATGGCCGTGTGTGGAGAGCTTCGCCGATGGATTAAGCAGCTGGACGGAGCGAAGGGACACCTGGATCTACCAGCCTTAAGACAGCACGAGAGTCCACCTGATGTACTCGAGGGATCCGGAAGCTCTTCCCGATGTAAGTAGAGACGTGACGGCAATCGATCGCTTGCAGCTCACACTTAAGGAAATAGTTCTCGTGCCATACACCAGCAACCCGGACTTCGTCGGGCGATCCGGTATCGTCGATCAGCTGAAGGATCAGTTCGGCCACGGGCCTGCTTAGGCGATCGGCACTGCACAGCCTAGAGCATCGCTGTACGGGCTGGGCGGCGTTAGGTGGGTACTTGCGATAGAGTCCGTCCTCTCTGCTGGCTGACTGGTTCGACAGGAAGACGCAGATTGCGCTCGCGTATGCATACTGGCTGCAACAGGCACGGCCGAAAGTGTCGGTCTTCTGGGTCCATGCGAGCAGTGCCGAGCGATTCCGCGAAGCATATGTCTCCATCGCGAAGGAGTGCCGAATCCCAGCCACGACGACGCTAAAGTAGACGTGCTCGCGCTGGTGAAGCGGTGGCTGGAGGGGAAGGATCGCCGCCCGTGGCTCATGATCATCGACAACGCCGACGATACGCAGGTCTTCTTCGGCCGTCGAACGGAGCCCGCGACTGCCGACACATTTAGCCTCGAGGGGAAGGTCGGGTCCTACCTTCCCGACTGTGCGCATGGGTCGGTTCTTGTCACGACGAGGAATAAGGAGACAGGCTCGCGGCTGGCCCACGGCAAACGTCCCATCGAGGTACGGCAGATGGACGGCGACGAATCGGACGAGCTGCTTCGTGCGAAGCTCGGTGACGAGGACCTGGACCGTGACGAATTGCTGGTGCTCTCGGCTCGGCTGGAATACCTCCCGCTTGCGCTGGTCCAGGCTGCCGCATTCATCCAGGAGAATACCACAAGTGTCGGCGAATACCTTCGGCTCTTGGGCCAGAGCGACCAGCAACTGGTCGATCTGCTCAGCGAGGAATTTGAGACGGTGGGGAGAGACTCGGAGACGTCCCGCGCGGTCACGGAGACATGGATCCTCTCGTTCGAGCAGATTCAGCGGCAGAGTGTTTTTGCAGGCGAACTTCTCTCGCTCATGAGTCTCTTTGACCGGCAGGCGATTCTATCGGTGTTTCTGTCCCACTATAGCGAGCAACAACAGGATCAGGAACTAAGGGGCGGAGTACAGTTGACGAAGGCTCTGGGAGTCCTCAAGGCGTTTTCTTTCGTTACGGAAGACAGGGGCCATGGTTTCGACATGCACCGGCTTGTGCAGTTGGTCACGCGAAAGTGGCTTGTCAGGAAGGGTACGATACGCCAGTTCGTGACACGGGCAATCTTGACGGTGTCGCACAATTACCCGTACGGCAACCACGAGAATCGGGCAATCTGCGGGGCATACCTTGCACACGTGTATACAGTGCTGGAGCTGGAAGGCACTGGGTCGAGAGATGAGAGGTTGGCAAGGGCATCGGTGCTCCATTATGCTGCAGGATACTTCGACTACCAGGGTCAGTGGAAGGATGCAGAGGAATTCCTTGTACAGGCGACCAATGTACGGAGGGAGCTGCTGGGAGAGGAGCATCCCTCGACGCTGACCAGCATGGCCAACCTGGCAGCGGTGTACCGGGATCAAGGCCGATGGGAGGAGGCCGAGTTGCTGGGGGTGCAAGTGGTGGAGACGAGAAAGAGAGTGCTGGGAGAGGAGCATCCCGACACGCTAACTAGCATGGCCAACCTTGCGTCGACGTACCGGGATCAAGGCCGATGGGAGGAGGCCGAGTTGCTGGGGGTGCAAGTGGTGGAGGCGAGAAAGAGAGTGCTGGGAGAGGAGCATCCCTCGACGCTGACCAGCATGGCCAACCTAGCGACGGTGTACGCTGATCAAGGCCGATGGAAGGAGGCCGAGTCGCTGGAGGTGCAAGTGGTAGAGACGTTGAAGAGGGTGCTCGGAGAGGAGCATCCTGATACGCTGACCAGCATGAACAACCTGGCGACGACGTACCAGTATCAAGGCCGATGGACGGAGGCCGAGGCGCTGCAAGCAAAGGAGCTTGAAATTTGCTCTAGAGTGCTCGGAGAGGAGCATCGCGACACGCTGACAAGCATGAACAACCTGGCTTTTACTTGGCACATTCAGGGTCGTCTCGGCGAAGGCTTACAGTTAATGGAGCAGTGCATCCAGCTCCGGCAGCGAACACTCGGCCCAGACCACCCCCACACGGTAGCTAGCTCTTCAGCATTGCGTGAATAGCAGGAACCGCTTAGCCGTATGTAAGAAATTGCTAGCAGATCAGACTAATAGAGATCGCAATGGACCTTTTTTTGTCTCATGTCTTCTCCATGTATCATTGCTGTACATGCAGCAGCTGTAGCTAATCCACCTTCGTTCATGATACTACACAAAAAGGCGAAATGCGTGTCGCTAGATTTTTAGATAACTATTTTAGTGACTGTGGGGTTACCTGTGGCTTCTGTGGCTTTATGGGATACGCTTTGTAGTGGGAGGTATTTAAGTTAGCAATCCTTAACAAAGCTAAACAGCTGGCTAACTCTACTGTAAATCTAGATATGCTCCACTAAAAGGTACACTGCCCTCAACCCATCTATCCTCTCGTCCCTCCTTTCTTCCTCTTCTTCCCTCTCCCCGTAAGTCGGCGCTTTAGCCACGATCATGGCGCCGCAACTAGATGCCGCACAGCGCATCCTGATCAAAACTCTACTAACTGAAGGGTTTGAGACCAAGGTAATAGCTTCAAAAGTCTCGTGCAGCATGCGCGCCGTCCAGAGAATCCGTCTAGAAATGCAACAGACCGAAATGCCTGCTTAAAGAACAGCCCGCGCTGGCCGCCGTAGCTGCCTTACATTATAAATGCAGAAAGCCCTTAGTAACATACTAACGAAGCAGTCGTACCTCTATCGATTCGAGATGGCCGACTTTCTTCTCCGTAAATTTCGCAAGCAAGTATCGGAAAGATCAATCGGTCGGACCTTGCGATCAATGGGCTGGTCGAGAAAGACGATCCGTCGCATTGCATAACAACGGGACGCTGATCTTCGAGATTACTATCTACATAGGATATCGCAATATAAATCTTACCAGCTTGTCTTTATGGACGAGTCTGGCTGCGATAGAAGAGCTGGATACCGTCGTTAGGGATGGTCTTCGAAAGGGTCATCCTTAGTCGAGATCACGAAGTTTGGTCGTGGAAAAAGATGGCACATTCTTCTAGCCTATGCGTAAGATGGCATCGTGCTGAGACGAGTATACTAAGGATCAACAGACAGTGAGGTGTTTAAGGACTTCATAACCTAATTACTACATCACTGTGGCAGATACCTAGAGCTAAAATCCGTAATCATAATGGATAACGCTTCTTAGCACTACTTAAAGAAGATCTTATAGATGTGCCGAGACGTAGGAGTCGTAGTAGAGTTCTTATCACCATACTCGCCTGACTTTAACCCTATCGAGGAGCATTTCAGAGTATTAAAAAAATTCATTAAGAAAAAGTGGCACGAGAACGAAGATTTTATCGTAAGAGAGTTTGGAATGTTCTTAGAATGGTGCGTTAACGTCGTAAGTGATGATACGGACATTGCGGAGAGTCACTTCCAGTATGCAGGAATATCTATTACATAGCCCCTTAACTAAATGCAAATAACGATGAAAATAGAGTTTATGATATAAGAACACTTCCTCTCGTACCTTAAGAACTTTTCTCCTGTTATAAGAATCTTTTAACGTTACTTACAAATTGCAGTGTAAAGCCTGGCTTCACTCCGCCCTTAACCATTATATTAAGGATAAGCTTTAAGTGCTGTAGGATAGAGTTTAGTTTTAAGCACTGATCTAATGCAAACTGATTCGCAGTTTACAGCCCCAGTTTCCACTTATCGCTTTCCACTTCTGTTAAGCCTTAGGTACAATACTCCTTAAGCTTTCCCTTTTTATCCACCTGCACATCCTTAGGATTCTTAGCCATATCGGCTAAGATATGGGTCTTATAATAATGACAGTCGATGGAGCTCTCCGCCTTCCGTTTACGACCGTCATTTAATACGTCCTTAAGGATGTAAGGTAGGATCTTAATATTAACGTCGACCTCCTCTTCATTATGTCCTTCCTATATGCCGGCTTTAATGTGCTACATAATAGCTTCCAGGTGCCTTAGCAGCAGCCTCCGGTAATTTCCTCGCTCATTTAGCCAGTAATGTGGCCCCTGCTTGCAGTTTTTAACCCTGTAACGACGATGATTATAAACGCGGGACTAAAGACCAGCGTCGGCAGCTCTCTAATCCCTTTAAGCCTCCGTCGCGCTTTTCTTTTTTTTCTTACCCTTTGTCGTTATAAAGTCTCTTATAACCTCTTTATAAATAAACCTAATGCTAAAGGTTATCTTCCTCCCCTTCTTAAACAAGCCCTTAAGACCTTTTAAATAAGTGTCTATAAGCGCTTAATCGATCTTTAGCCCCTTATATATTGTCGATAAACCGCGCTAACGGCTCCGCTCGATGGATATATCGATAATCATCTCTTCGCACATGTAACTATCTCCTAAAAACTTATCTTCGTCTCTTAGAAAGCTATCGAGTCGGGCTTAGAACTTGTCCTTTTAAACATCGCTCGGAGCTAAGATAAGATCAGGGTCTGTGCCTAAGAAAATGGGTCTAGCTCTAATATTCTTACGTTAGGACACTTTCCACCGAAAGTCATAGTGAATACATTTAGGGTTATTCTTATTATACTGCTTGTCACGGTCCCAGTCACGCAGTCGGAGAAGCGGTAATGCACGTTCGCCACTTAGCTGGTCAGCTCGTTCGGCTGCTGGACTAGCTCGTTCGGCTACTCGCTTAGTCGCTGGACTGGCTCTAAGGCTGCTATAAGTCGAAAATTCGGGGGTTCTATAGTTCAAAGGATAGTCGCTGGTTAGCCACTCAAACTTAAAGTTTTCCATGTTAGCTTACCTTTTCGAGTTAACAAACTTCTCGACAAGATCGTTCGATGCCTTACCTGTCGCTAGCTGCGAGGAGGGGACACGTGGCCACTCCCTCGGGGTTTTTATGGTCTTCTACTGGCTTCCATAAGAGAGTAATCTAATCACATAACCTAGACAGAATCACAAATAATTTTCCCTAAATACCTTGATCGAAAGTGTGCTTCCATGAGAATAAGAAGCAAGTGTAATTGATGTTGCCTCTAGGGATAGCCAGCTATTTAATGCTGTCTTCGCAATGTAACGCCATTCGCCGCCACAATACGCAGCAGTAAGATTGCATGATTCAGTTGCTATTGGCCTAGAACCGCTCTCGCTGCCGAAAGGGGAAGGACATCCTAGGATGGTACGGCTAAATTAAAGCCTAGTTGAGAAGGCCTGCAATGAAAGAGTGGTCAACTGCTTCCAAAGAGCGCTGGCGGATACAGAGGAAGTGCAGTGTGTTGGAGAAAGGCCTTCGGGAACTTGGACGAGTCAAGTAGCATCTTTCTAAAAACACGAGAAACGTTGCCAACGAAGGCCTGGAGGAAGGGGACTAAATATCAATTGGCAATAGACTGTAACGGGCCGAGCCCGGTGACCCTCGGCCAACTCTGAGCGCACAGGCCACCAACGGCCCGCTTTGGCCCCCGTGACTCCCCTGAATGAGGTTATTCCCGTCTCGTCCAGATGCCTGGGCAACGCGCTCAGGCCATCGCGCTTGCCCTGATTAGAGGGTACATGGATCTCCAGAATCTTCTCTTTCTTTCTTTCTTCTTTTTCTCTCCAAGTTGAGCGTACTCGTGGAGTGGCCTAGCTAGTTGCAATACACTACCTTGAGACTGTTACTGTTGGATGCACAAGTTGAACTGTGCCCCAGGAAAGGATGTCACGTGACAGGCCGCAGGCCGGAAGCTGAGGAATGGGCGCCTAAGGAATGGGCGCCTAAGGAATGGGCGCCTAAGGAATGGGCGCCTAAGGAATGGGCGCCTGAGGAATTGGCGCAACCGGAAAGAGTGCTCCACAACGCCGGAAAAGGATGATCCGCCGTTTGCTCCTTTGTTCCAGACCTGTCTATATAACTCATAAAACGGCCAGAAACAGCCTGCTAGACAGTTGATCAAGAATAACACAAGTTGACCTCAATTACTACGTGTGCACTGCAAGCCGTGACTTCCAACAGTTATGAGCCCGGCCCGCAGACGACTTCCACTGCGTTGATACAACAGTCTACCGCTTCCAAGCACACAATACGC
Source organism: Diplogelasinospora grovesii (assembly GCA_033297225.1). Taxonomy (NCBI): domain Eukaryota; kingdom Fungi; phylum Ascomycota; class Sordariomycetes; order Sordariales; family Diplogelasinosporaceae; genus Diplogelasinospora; species Diplogelasinospora grovesii. The sequence goes on along the minus strand of MU853863.1, from coordinate 11,224 downwards.
AATAAGCAACCATGTCAACAAACGACAAGAAGGTCTTCCTCACCAGCGCCAAGGACTGGGAAGAATGGGACGACCAATTTAAAACCAGGGCAGGCTCTGCCCATGTGTGGGACAAGATCGATCCTGACTTCGTCGGGAGAGAGGAGTTCCTCACCATGCCGTTGAAGCCCCAGGTGGGCATCTTCGAGAAGAGGATGATGGCTCCAAGACCCTCGGGAGCCGCAGGGCCATCAGGATCAGGGCGGCCGTCAGGGATCCGCCCAACAAGAGGATCGTCAATCACTGTTGACGACAGCTCTGCAACTATGACCTCAGAGGAACCGGATCTGAGCAGCGCCCCAGCCAGGAGCATTACAGAGCTCACAGCAGAAGGCCGTTCCAACTACCAGACGGCTATGGCTACATACAGACAAGAGAAGGAAGACTGCGAAAAGGAGATTGAGCGCGTCAGACGTCTCAAGGATTGGGTCGTTTCAACGATCAGCGCACATCTGGTCAAGACTTCGTGCCCACCTAGGGGCACCCTTGACAAATGGTACGTAAACCTGAAGTTGCAAGTGGGAGCAACAGATTCGGAGGAAAGAAAGATTGCTCGCAACAAGTACTGGCAGGCAGTCAAGCCGCTCACGAAGCAACCGCGCGATATGAGCAAGTGGGTTCTGGATTAGGAGCATGCGTTCACCCAGGCAAAGTTAAAGGGTGTGCCTGACGTCCAGACTACTAAGGACTGGTTTAACGATTTCGAGAAGGCAATCAAGGGAGCTGACCCGCGTTAGGAGTACTGGATCCAGTCTTTCAACATGTCATACCATGAGCAGATCGACAGCGGCACTCTTAACTACCGCGACCTCACAAACGCCATTAACAGAAAATTGCTTACCCTTAATAACAACACCCGCACCGGCCCTAAGGTGGGCAAGGGCTCTTTCCATAACCATAAGCGCAATAAGGACGTTAGCGACGACGAAGAACGTAAGGAAAGAGGAGGAAGAAGAAACAAGAGGAAGCACTCAATGGGCAAGAAGTCTGGGGATAAGCCTAGGTGCAGTGCGTGCAAGCTACCCTACCACACGCTGGAAAGGTGCTACTACGTGTTCCTTAAGCTGGCCCTAGACTGGTTTAAACCCTTCGAAAGGATATAAGAACAGGCAGATAAGGCCCTTAAGGAGGATGAAAAGCTGAAGAAGGAGATTAAGGAGCTGAGGAAATAGAAGAAAATAAAGAAAGAGGATTTAACAACTAACGATTCAAAACAGAAGGAGCAATCTCTAAAGCGCTCCTAACTGCTTAGGAGGATAGCAGAGATTAAGGCAAGCTTTATGACTACAAAGGGAGCAGCGTTCACAACCCAATCTTACCCTCTTATACACTCGGCAATACTTAACTCTGGTTCCACCCTCCACATCTTTAACCAAATAAGCCGCTTCCTGGACTTTAAGCGGGCGGCGCCAGGCGACTGCATTTAGGCAGGCGATCACTAAATACCGATTCTAAGCTATGGCAAAGTGGATATTAAGGTCTAACCGCTAGCCGGAAAGGAGAAGTTGCTGCGCCTGTACGATGTGGCGTACTGCGAGGAAATTGCTTGCAACCTGGTTTCACTGCGAAAACTGCGCTAAAGAGGATTCTACTGGGACAACAGGTCGGATCCTACGCTCTTAAAACGATTAGATGGATCAGTTTTATGCGCCCTGGCCGAAATCCACGACCAATTCGTCATGGAGCATATCCCGGAAGACGTTAACCGAGCAGCTTTCTTTACGCGCAGAAACAAGTTTAACATATGGACCAAAAGGAAGCCTATAGGAGCAGATGCTCTCAAGTGGCACCTTCGCCTCGGTCACCTAGGTCCAGGAGCTCTCGAGCACCTTGTTAATAGTTCTTAGGGGGTGCGAATTAAGGGCATTATAACGGCAGAATGTGACGCTTACGCATAAGGAAAAATAAAGCGTCAGATAAGACGTTACCCTAAGGAGCTACGCGAGGGAGCAGGAGAAAGACTGGCGATCGATTTCCACGACTTCGAGGAAGACTAGGAAGGCTACTTAAGCCTAATGTTAGTTACCTGTCGAGGGACTGGATACCGTTAAGACTTCTACCTGAAAGACCGAACTGCAGCATTAATCATCATAGCGCTAAAGATCCTATTAAGCCTTTTAGAACGCCAGTATGGGATTAAGGTTAAAGTGATCGAGTGCGACAACGAAATGATCACAGTTAAGCTTAAAGTAAAGCGCTTCATTAAGCTCTAAAGCATCAGAATCGAGCCTTCCCCTCCCTATACGCAGGCGCTGAATAGCGGCGCTAAACGCTTAGAGGGTGTGGTAACAGACAAGATGCGCTTAATGAGAGTAAGAGTAAAGCTCTTAAGCCAACTTTAAAGAGAGATATTAAGAACTGCGGTATATCTGTTAAACCGTACGCTAAGATATAAGAACGGATGGAAAACTCTATTCGAAAGCTTTCACTTAAAGGATGGGGAGCAAAGGAAGCTATCCCAGGCCCACCTGTGGACATTTAGCTGTAAAGCTTACGCCCTCACCACGGAAGCTATGAAGCGGGAAAACCGTAAACAACGCATGAATCCTAAGGCCTGGATCGGCTATCTAATTGGCTATAATTCGACGAACGTTTACCGCATCTGGAACCTAACGCTTAATAAGGTCGTGGTCACAAGAGACGTAATCGTCGATGAGAAAAGCTTCTTTAACGGGAACCTTTAGAAAATGCGAGACGAAATTCGGTAAGTCGATCTAAAAGCCCTGGCCGAATGGCTCCAACAGAACGGAAAGCAAGAAAACTAAGATAAGTAAGTCCAACCGTTAAAGGAAGATTTCCAGGAAGTAAGAGACCTGGAGGACTTTACAGAAAGCGAATTTAAGGCGTAAAAAGCGACTAAGAATACTGATGCTGGACTGTAAGAAGCAGTTAATTAAGGCTTCAGGGATTAGCTAAGGTCGAAAGAGTATATAGAGGCTAGATTTGAGCTTCTTCCTACTCCACCACCCTCACCACCAGCAGCAATGCTGGCAGCTGCAATAACCTCGCTAGAGAAGCCGCTCTTTCTGGACCCTAAAGGACGCTCTATGGAAAAGGAAGAAGCAGTGGATTAATTAAGGCGGGAAGAAGGGAAACAAACCTTAATGCCTCAACTAGGCGCAAGCTAATTAAGGTTGCAGGAAAAGACGATACTCCAATTGGGCCGTGGCGCAGGCCAATTAAGGTTAAAGGTTCTTAACAGTAATGTTGAGAGAATACAGCTGGGCGCAAGCTAATTAAGGCTGGAAATAAGCACTGAGAGCTAACTGGGCGCAAGCTAATTAAGGGTAAAGCATACCTTAGCTGCTCTAAAGATGCACTACACGGACTGCTAGCAGGGAGCCTTCTTTACAGGGACCCGGGCAGGAGTGGTAGAGAACTTAGGGAAGAAGGTCCTTATAAGAGCCATTGTGAAAAGGTTAATAAGGAAGCTTCGGTCATTGCACCGAAGAGATCTTCCAGCGCCTCTAAAGAGCCACGCAGAGCTTAAGAACCATCCTATAGGCAAGCAGTTTGAAGAAGCAGAAGAAGTACACCTACGCAGCCATAAGGACATGAAGTCCTAGGTAGAAATCTGCTCCAGAGACCTAAGTGCTAGAGGACAGAAGATCTTAAATTGTAAGTGGGTATATATGTACAAATTTAATAAGCACGGCAGATTCGATAAAGCTAAAGCTAGGCTCGTTATAAGAGGTGATTAACAGCTTCTCGACCCTTACGCAAGCAGCTACGCGGCGACCTTAGCAGGAAGATCCTTTCGAACGCTGATCGCTATCGCGGCTCGGTACGACCTTAAGCTACTGCAGTACGACGCAGTTAACGCGTTCGTTAACGCAGAACTCGACGAAGAAGTGTTTATAAGGATGCCGCTAAGCCATCGAAAGCCGGGAACAGTACTTAAGCTCAGGAAGGCGCTGTACGGACTCCGGCGGTCGCTATTACTGTGGCAGAGATCCCTCACACAAGCCTTACGCACCCTCAGCTTCTAACAAGTGCCCTATAAGCCCTGTTGCTTCATTAAGGATGGAGTGATCCTTTTCTTTTACGTGGATAACATCGTCCTAACGTTCAACGAAAGGGACCGAGCTAACGCCCTCGCCCTGATCGAGCAACTGAAGCAAAGATACCAGCTTACAGGAGGAAAGGAGCTGCAGTGGTTCCTGGGCATTAAAGTGCTTAGAGACAGAGAGAAGAAGCTTATTTAGCTCTCTTAAGCATTATATTATAAGAAGATCGCTAATCTGGCGCAAACCAAGCAGGCAGCGAGCACCCTAATGACTAAAGAAGAGCTCCTTCCGTTTAAAGGCCTAGCCAGTAAGGCCGACATCGTGACCTACCTGCGGAAAATAGGTTCCCTATTGTACGCAGCGGTGATCACACGGCCCGACGTTACCTTCGCCGTATCCAAACTGGCGCGCTTCACAACCAACCCTAAGCCTGAACACCAGGCCGCCGCAAATAGGGTGCTCCTATACCTATAAGGAACGAAGTTCCTAGCGCTCTAATACGGAGGAGAAGACGATTTCCGAGTCGCCAGCGATGCTTCCTTTGCCGACAACACGGTCGATCGAAAGAGCTCCTAAGCCTACGCTATAAAGTTGTTCGGTGGGATGATTAGGTGGAGAGCCAACAAGCAAGAGATGGTTATAACGTTAACAACAGAAGCTAAGCTCCTAACACTGTTACAAGCCGCAAAGGAAGCTTTATTTATAAGCCGACTACTTAAGGAACTAGGAGTCGAAATTAACACGCGCATACGAATCGAGTGTGATAATACACAGACGATCAGGCTGATCCACGCAGAAATCGCAACCCTTAAAACGAGCTTACGGCACGTGGATATCCATAACCACTGGCTGCATCAGGAGGTGCAAGAAGGAAGGATCACAGTCTGTTACACCAAGAGCGCAGAAATGATGGCAGATAGCCTGACCAAGGCTCTGGCCAAGGGAGCATGGGAAAGCTTCCTGGAGCAGATGAACTTGAAGGACATCGAGGAAAGGATCACTGAACGGCAGAAGGGAGAGCTCCAAGAAGACGCAATGGTCGTGGACGAAGACTGGGAATAGCTTTAAAGGTCCAGGCACGCCTTGCAGGCTTGCCTGAGGGGGTGTATTGGATGCACAAGTTGAACTGTGCCCCAGGAAAGGATGTCACGTGACAGGCCGCAGGCCGGAAGCTGAGGAATGGGCGCCTAAGGAATGGGCGCCTAAGGAATGGGCGCCTAAGGAATGGGCGCCTAAGGAAAGAGTGCTCCACAACGCCGGAAAAGGATGTGTCAGAAAGTACGGGGCAAGACCGGAGTTTCCAACATGAGCACGGAGGTTCCGGGTACGCAAGACCCACCGAAGGATCCACCATGAAGCAAAGAAGCTGTGCAGGAACAATAGTGTTTATGTACATTATAGAGTAAAGGATCTGTGTGGGAACAATAGTGTTTATTCCCACCATAGAGCAAAGGATGTGTGTAGGAACAATCAGGTTGTATAGAATGAAGCAGCTATTTTCACATAGGAATGTGAAGGCTAAAAGTAGCATTTAAACTGGCCTTCTGCCCACAAAGAAGCAGAAGAGGAAGACAGGACAATAAATCACTTTGTTCCATAACTCCGTACTTTTCAACAGGATGATCCGCCGTTTGCTCCTTTGTTCCAGACCTGTCTATATAACTCATAAAACGGCCAGAAACAGCCTGCTAGACAGTTGATCAAGAAATAACACAAGTTGACCTCAATTACTACGTGTGCACTGCAAGCCGTGACTTCCAACAGTTACAGTGGGCGTGATGCGAGAATTGGGAGCGGTTATAAGCGGTTGCACGCGGGTGTAAGCGGGTCGCGGGATCGCGGCTGGCACTGAATATGGCTGTTAGATGCAGCTGCCAGATCGGTCCCGTGACACTCGGGGTTATTCTTATCATACTGTTTGTTATTTCCCCAGCTACTCAGTCGGAGAAGCGGTAACGCACGTTCACCACTTGGCTGATCAGCGCGTTCGGCTGCCGGGCTGGCTGCTAGGTTGACTTCGGGGCTTTCAGAAGTCAGAAGCTCGGGGGTTTTATAGTCTAAGGTATAGTCGCCGTCCAGCTAGGTAAAGTCGACGTCTTCCATGATGGGCGTGCCTTCTAAGTCGATAAACGTAGGCAAGATCGTTGCTGTATTTGCCGCTTCGCCTTGTCGCTAAGAAAGAAGAGGGACACGTGGCTATTTCCCTCGGAGTTTCTACAGCTTTCTACGAGCTTCCATGAAAGCCCCACTGTTCGCTAATTATAGAACCTGGCCAAAACCACAGAGCCTCTCTAAGCATCTTGATTAGAATGCGCCTTTACGAGATGTAGTAGAGTCGATGTACCTTAAGGTAGGGTGGGCGAGTTCCTTAAATGCTGGCTTCGGCAATGCAACGCCATTCGCCGCTAATACGCAGCCCCTGGTAGGGCTGAATGAAGGGGACGATTAACCAAGTCTGGCCCTTCAGAGGCTGGAAAGAAGGGGTGGGAGCGTAATACATCTAGCTGATGGTGCGGCTGAGGAAAAGCAAACATGTGCATAAATCCACAGATGTATCGGCGACCGACTTCAATCTAAAGGTCAATATTGCAATGCTATCCTCAAAACATTTCCGTGAGTTTCTGCCTTTATAAGCGGAAAGTTATATGCCCCCCGACGACAGGCCGCCCGCTTGCGCCTTACTCGCCGTACCGCCTCCGCACCATCCATCTCGCCATGCCCGCGACCGACCTCCGCCTGCTCGCCCTCGAAGGTGGCGGCGTCCGCGGCCTGTCCTCCCTCATGATCCTGCGCCGCCTTATGGCCACCGTCGATCCTAACGCCCCGCCCAAGCCCTGCGACTACTTCGACATGATCGCTGGCACCAGCACCGGCGGCCTTATCGCCATCATGCTGGGCCGCCTGCGCATGACCGTCGACGAGTGCATCGACGCCTACACTACGCTGTCCGACAGGGTCTTCGAGAAGAAGAGCCACCGTATAAACATTAAAGGCAAGCTCCAAGGGAGGTTCGACAGCGCCGAGTTGGAGCGCGCCGTCAAGACTATTGTAGTCAGTCGCGGCCTCGGCGAAGATGCACTGCTTAAGGACCCTGATTCTCCTTGCAAAGTGTAAATTTACCTTATCTCGGACCTCCAGTGGCCTACACTGACTTCGGCCAGCTTCGTCTGCGCGACGAGTAAAGAAACCGGCGACACTATCTGCCTGGCCAGCTACCGCTCCCCGCGCAGCGATAACTCCGACCTCCTTAACGCTACCACGATCTGGCAGGCCTGCCGCGCGACGTCGGCCGCGACAACCTTCTTCGATCCCATTGCGATCGGGCCGTTCAACGAACAATTCGTCGACGGAGCCCTCGGCGCTAACAACCCGGTCTATGCGCTGTGGAACCAGGCCCAGGACGTATGGGGCGGTCAGCTGCGGGGCAATCTCAAATGCCTCGTCTCCATCGGCACGGGCGTTCCCACCCTGAAGCCTGTGCGCGACGACGTCCTCGGAATCTGGGCCACCCTTAAAGACCTTGCGACGGAGACGGAGAAGACAGCGCAGCAGTTCCATCGCGACAAGTCGGACCTCGACGATGAAGGCCGCTACTACCGGTTCAATGTTGACCAGGGGCTCGAAGAGATCGGACTGGAGGAGTCGAAGAAGAAGACGGAGATTGCGGCTGCGACGCGACGTTATGTCGAGTCGCAGGCTGTCTTCAAGCAGATGAAGGCGTGCGCGAATAACATCGCGCGACGAGAGTGTTAGTCTCGCCATTCCCTAGCTCCTAGCTAGTTATAATTCAAAGGTTTACATGCTCGCTGATCCATGGCATCAGATTACGGCCCGTACCGAACACCGTTTAGCCTACAAGGCGTGCCCATATCGAATCATTTCGTGACCCGACCGTCCGTTACCGCAGAGGTCGAAAAGTGCCTTCTTCCGCGACGTCGCTCACAAAGAAATCAGCGACGAATATTCGTCCTGCACGGACTCGGTGGGATTGGGAAGACCCAGCTAGCGGCCGACTTCGCTCGACGCCATAAGGCGGCGTTCAGCTCGGTCTTCTGGCTGGACGGCCAATCGGAGGACCGGCTGAGGCAGAGTCTTGCTGGCTGCGCAGGCAGAATACCGGAAGGTCAGATTCACGAGAGGAGCAGGAATGCCGTCCTGAATAGCGAACAAGATCTTATGGTCGTGGTGACGGACGTGTTAGACTGGCTTACACGACCGGACAACATCGACTGGTTGCTTATCTTCGATAACGTCGACCAAGACGTCGAGCAGGGCGGCGAGACCGGTGCATACGATGTTAGGCGGTATCTACCCGGCGACCATGGGTCGGTACTGATCACGACACGACTGTCGCGGCTGGCGCAGCTGGGCGATTCGACGCGGTTAAAGAGGGTCGACGAACAACTGGCCAAGGTTATTTTTCAGCAGTGGCGCGGGGCAGAACTAGGTGAGATTTCCGCTGATCTTAGTTCAGCCAGGTACTGACAGGTCGTAGCCATGGACGAGGCTGGCAGAGAGCTGCTCGGCCTACTCGACGGCCTTCCACTCGCGCTGGCACAAGCTGCCTCATATATCCGCGAGACCGGGCTCGATACCGCGTCGTACGTTCGGCTATACAAGCAGCAGTGGGACGATTTGATGAGGTGCGACGGCGAGTCGGGCTCGCCGCTAGTGGACTATGAACAAGGAAGCGTAGGGACGACGTGGACGGTCTCGTTTAAGGCGGTTGAAGCAGGAAACAAGAACGCGGCAAATCTGCTCCGTCTCTGGGCCTTTGTCGATGGCAGAGACCTATGGCACGGTCTGCTGCAGGCGGCTGCCGATGGCGGAGAGCAGTGGCCCGGATGGCTCTGTGAGATTGCAGGCAACGAGGTCCGGTACTTGGAGGCGGCCCGGCTGCTGCTCCGGTACTCGATGATCGAGGCTGGGGAGTCCGTGCAGGGGAGCCATATGATGCATCCGGTGGTGCACAGATGGGCGTCGCATATACAGGATGGCGCTGCGAAGAGAGAGGTTCTGCGGCTGGCGGCGATGGTAGTCGGGTCATCGGTGCCTAGTAGTACGAGCAAGGACTACTGGGTGCTTCAGCGGCGGCTCCTCCCGCATGCGGAGAGGTGCTCGTGGTGGATAGGAGAGATTTATAGGGTGGGACGGAGCTTTGACGACATAATGACGATAGACGCAATGCATATGTTGGGCGCCCTCTACGCGGATCAAGGCCGGCTGACGGAGGCTGAGTCGATGTATCAGCGGGCGCTGGAAGGCAAGGAGAAGGCGCTCGGACGGGACCACACATCGACTCTCTCCACGGTTAACAACTTGGGCGCCCTTTACGTGGATCAAGGCCGGCTAACGGAGGCCGAGTCGATATATCAGCGGGCGTTGGAAGGCTATGAGAAGGCGCTCGGACGGGACCACACATCGACTCTCTCCACAGTTAACAACCTAAGCAACCTTTACAAGAATCAAGGCCGGCTAACGGAGGCCGAGTCGATATATCAGCGGGCGTTGGAAGGCTACGAGAAGGCGCTTGGACGGGATCATACATTGACTCTCTCCACGGTTAATAACTTAAGCACCCTCTACGCGGATCAAGGCCGGCTAACAGAGGCCGAGTCGATGTATCAGCGGGCGCTAGAAGGCTACGAGAAGGCGCTCGGACGGGACCACACATGGACTCTCGATATGGTCAACAACTTAGGCGCCCTTTACGCAGATCAAGGCCGGCTGACAGAGGCTGAGTCGATGTATCAGCGGGCGCTGGAAGGCTATGAGAAAGCACTCGGACGGGACCATACATCGACTCTCTCCACGGTTAACAACTTAGGCGCCCTTTACACGGATCAAGGCTGGCTAATAGAGGCCGAGTCGATGTATCAGCGAGCGCTGAAAGGCTACGAGAAGGCGCTCGGACGGGACCACACATCGACTCTCGATACAGTTAACAACCTAGGCAACCTTTACGTGGATCAAGGCTGGCTAACGGAGGCCGAGTCGATGTATCAGCGGGCGCTGAAAGGCTACGAGAAGGCGCTCGGACGGGACCATACATCGACTCTCGATACGGTTAACAACCTAGGCAACCTTTATAAGAATCAAGGCCGGCTAACGAAGGCTGAGTCGATGTATCAGCGGGCGTTAGAAGGCTACGAGAAGGCGCTCGGACGGGATCACACATCGACTCTCTCCACGGTTAACAACCTAGGCAACCTCTATAAGAATCAAGGCCGGCTGATAGAGGCCGAGTCGATGTATCAGCGGGCGCTGTCTAAATTCCAGACTGCCTTAGGGCCATCTCACTGGAAGTCCCAACTTGTTATGCGGAATATGGATTCATTACAGCATGCTAAAGGTATTCTTAAGACGCGGTAACTGGTTATTACGCTCACTAATGTTCATACGTAGATTCGTTAGCTATAACCGAGCCGCCGCCGCCTAAAGCCCACGTAAAAATCTTAAAGAACTTACAAGTTAGATTTAGTGGGTTCCTTAAAGAAAAAAGGCTGTCTGCCGAGCGGAGAGGGGCGGAGTATAATTAAATTGGTTTAGTTATTACACTTTAAAGCTTAAGGCATAGGCAAGAGATAAGGTAAAGACGATGGTTATACTGTAATAAACTGCGGGTTTTTCATAGTTAGCTATACTTAACGTAAGGATTTACATCCAGATTCAAGGGATAAGACATCGTCCTAATTATGTAGCTTTAGTACCGTAATTAGCGCTAATAGGGAGAGGACGCCCGTGCGCGGATAATCCGTTAACATCTGCGGGAGGGCGCTAATTTTACAAGCGACTTTATATGAAGAAAACAAGGCCTTAAAACCCATCGTCGCATTCGTTCTCACTTAAATTTTAGTTCAGCTATATTACCTTAAATAGTTTCCCCTTTAAGTACTTAGGAGCCGTTTAAACTAATAGCAATTAGATTATGTAGCCTTACCAGGGGGCCGCGTATTAGCGGCGCGACCTTCTATCGCAACCAGACTCATTAATAAAGATAAGTTAGTAGAACTAGTACTGCGATATCCTATGTAGTTAGTGATCTCGAAGGTTAGCATCCCGTTACAGTGCGACGCGGCGGATCGTGTTGGAAGTCACGGCTTACACGCACACGTTCAATTGAGGTCAAAAGTAGTGTATTGCTTGTGTTCTTCTTGATCAACTGTCTGGCAGGCCGT
>MU853862.1:10708-129424 GCA_033297225.1 Diplogelasinospora grovesii | reverse complement strand
GACTGCTCCACAACGCGGGAAAATGATGATCCATTGCGCTCTTCTTTGTTCCAGACCTGTTCATCTAAGCCATCAAACGGCCAGAAACGGCCTGCTAGATAGTTGATCAAGAAGAACACAAGTTGACCTCAATTACTACGTGTGCACTGCAAGCCGTGACTTCCAACAAAACGTGTTAAAATTAGCTTTACCATTTAAATGCGAGAAATGCGATATCTTTTTCCCCGTTAACTTTCTTTTTTCTTAACTCAACGTTTTTACTTAATCTTTCATTTTTAATTTTTTATCTTTAATTACCTTTAAGTTTTATGATCTTAAAATTAACGACGTATTTTATAATGGTAACGTATTTTACGATGGTGACATTAGGGTTTTTTTATTATAACGACGCGGGTAAGGTTTAATTAATATCATGGGGTTTGATATAAATGAAGATGTAAGTTTTAAAATAACCTTTTAATATTATGTAATTAAACTACTTATTTATATATAAGCTTTAATGTTTATAATGTAATTAATATTAAGCATATTGAGAAGTTTTATTAATGGAACTTAATATGTTAAGGTATAACTTAAAAGATTAAAATACGCTTATAATTTATATGAATGATTATTATTTAATGGGTTAAGACTTTTAAATATACTTATTATTTTTAATAATGAAATACTTCTCATATGTAACGTTTAATTAGATTTTACTTATAAGTAAAAAAATAAAATTATTTATATAGGACTTAAAAATGGTAAGTATATACTTAAAGGATAATAAGATTATAATGTCAGTAAAGTATTAAATACGTTTCGAATAACAAGTAGAAATTTAAAAGAAGGACCCTTTAAAATCTTAAAAAGAGGCGTTAAAATTAATTTATTAAACTTTATTTTTACGGAAATGTATATTAAGCTATATAAATTTAGTCCGATGATTAAAAAGTGCGTTTTTTAAAAAGGTGCTAAAATTAATACTAATTAAAAAAGTATTTATATAAATAAAGTTAATAAAATAGTAAACGTTAATTTAAATAGTAAAATATAATGATATTATTTAATAAATTTATAATTTTATTTAAAATAACGCGTTATATAAAGTGAATTACTTTAAGTCATTTTATATTATAATAAACGCGAGTAATAAAAATATGGGAGTAATTATGTTTTAAATTTAATATAATAATAATAATAAGCTTAATAAAGTATATAATTAAAAGAAGCATTTTAATATAATTAAGATTATTATATTTATATTTTTTTTATTAATAAAAATCAAAAGCTATTACTTAATATTAAAAAAGAAAATGTTAATAATATTACGTGCATTAATAAAGATGGAATGGATTATAATAGCATCGTTATATTTAATTTATATTTATATAAATTACTTATTAATTATTTAAATAATATAAAATATAACGATAGTTTATTTAAAAGTATTATAATAAATAAATTAAATCATTAATTTTAACACTTAATTTTATTATCAATTAAATATTAATAAAGTTATTATTATTATAAATAATATGTCGAGGTTATTATTAAAACTTTAAAATAAGTTAATTAAAGATATAGATAATAGTACGTAGTTAGAAATTAAAATTCTTAAAACTATATTAAGATAATAAAAGCGAGTAATAATGGCGTTATAAGTAAATCAGCTAAATTAAAACTTAACAGATTATTTAAAAGTTAACTCGGACAGTTAAATATTAACTGATGAGTTAAATTAAAAACCACGTAATTAGTTAAGAGCTAATCATAATAACAAAGTAATAGTTAATAAGTAAGATCGGAAATTATATAATTATTTAAAAGATAGCGGAGTAATAATTAACGAGTAGTATTAAAAACTATAAGATTATATAACATTAAGTCTGGATAATATAGTAATGATAATAATAATATGATTATTTATAATAAATTAGCTACTTTATGAACTTAAAGCGTTAAAGTGATATTTAATTAAGCTTTAATATATAAATATTATTACTTAACTTATTTAAAGTAATGAAGTATTAAAAGGATTAAGCTTAATATAGAAGAAAGCTTTAAAATATAAGGTGATTAATTTTCGAATTATTAATGATAAATTATATAAAGCTAAATTAAATGAGTTTTTAACATTATATATATTTTTAAATAATCGAGAGATAACTATAAGGAAGGCTTATAATAATTAAAGATATTTCTTAATACTTTTTACATTAATTAAATTATAAGGTCATTAATAATAGTCGTTATGAGTTCAGAATGTAAAAGAGTATTATAAAAAGTATAAAGTTTATAAAGCAGTTAAATTACGATTATTAAAATTATTATTATAGTAAGTTATAATGTTATGATCGATAATACTTTTTAAATTAGATTTTATAAGTTTTATTACACTAGTAAGATTAAACAATAGCCATTACATTCTTATAAGAGTGGACTATTTCTTAAGGTTTACTTTTATTATAACATTATATAATGTTATAAGATACGAGGTTATAATTATTTTATTATAAATTTAATTTATAATAATTAAATAGTTAAAGCAAACTTATTCGGATAATAACTCGTATTTTTGAAATTTAATAATATAAAATTATAATATAATAAAATAATATAAAAAAAATATTTAGATTAGTATCTTCATTAAAATCGATGAGTTTAATTAAATAAAGTATCTAGTTAATTAAGTAATAAATAATTAAATAAGTAATATTTAAAATAAACGATGATTTATATAAGATATGGCGCTTAAAAATATAATGGTAAAGGTTAATACGGGTTATTTTTAAACGTTAAGAATATTACTAGTAAAAGCTTTTTTAATATTTAGCTTAATATAAAGTAACGTAATAAATATAATCCCGACTAAAAATTATATTATTATAATTAAGGAGCCTGAATTAATAATATTATAAGATATGATGGTTATAGCTTAAGTGAAGGCTAATCGGTAAGAAAAAGATAAAACCATAGTATTAAAGGCTTAAGTTTAAAGGGTTAAGATAATGTTAATTAAGGTTTAATAAGAATTCTAGGAAAGAGACTTAATTTAAAAGATTATTAATAAGCTTAAAATGAATATATTTAAGTTTATTATAATATAAAAAGGATTATAGAAGATTATATTATAAATATTACTTATTAATTATCTCATTATAAAGTTAATAAAGACTTATTATTAAAGAAGATTTATATTGACCATTTAAAACCTTATCATAGCTTATTAAAATAAGCTTATTATAAGTTAAATATCGACATTTAAAATGTTATAAAATGTATTTAAAAGTAAGACTTTAAATGATTTATAAGCGAAGGTGCTTAAGGTAACTTCATTATATATAAAGCTTAAGAAATCGCGGTATATAATGAAGATATTATTATGAATGATAATAAGTAATATATTAAGGTTAATATAACAGCTTTACATGGTTTTAAACTAAGATTTATTTACTTCACTCTTTGGTACGGGTTAGCTAATTAAAGTTAAAGCTGTAACCATGTAAGACAACGTATTATATAAGTGGTAGCTAAGATTTATTTATTAAGAGCTATAAAGCATCATAAAGCATGTATTAAGATCCATGAAAAGGAGCATGTAGATATTATAAATACGTAAAGGAGAGTAAGAGCATATTAAAAGAGTGTTTTTAAATATGAACTATAATTTAAGAAGAGTTAAGGTAGTAAAATTAGTTTATATAATAAAAGCCAGCTCATGCTACTTATTATATAACTTAATTTATTAGCATATTATTTTCTTATTATTTTTTCTTTTCTTTTCTATTTCATTATTAAGGTAAAGGAGTCATTAATAAGGAGGATAGGATGAGGCGTTTTTTATAAATATTTAATAGTTAAAGGGATATATTAATAAGTAAGGTGTGAAAAAGATGAAAAATGTAATAGTATTAAAACTAATGATGAAATTATATGTGTATAAAGTTCTATCTATTTATAATAACTACTATAATAAAGCTCATTTATATATTTAATTAAGAAAAATAAGCTTTTACCCTCTTTAACGTAAAAGACCCTTTAACCTTCCTTATTCCTATTCACTATAAAAGGTTTCTTTTACTTCCATTATTATAGTCTATTTTTACCACAGCGCCTTTATTCCCACGCACCCTTTACTCTCGTAGTAGATCTCATAGTAAATTCTGCACACTTAAAAACTCCGTGCACTTTATGTATACCCCGTACTTTTTAATACACTCCCTTAAATAAAACTTCTTTACATAAGGAAAGAGTAAGTTTATCATTTTATTAAAAGTATAAGGGTATATAAGTTCATTTGTTCGGTACATAAAAGCATTTATAAGTAAGTAAAGCTTATAATAAGGTTAATAGTAAAGGGTAAGTAAATGTCTCTTATTAAATCTCGTAGCTTTAAAATAACTTATACTATTATAAGGATTCTTCTTACGTATTAAATAGTACTAGGTAAGTAAATACTTCCCTTCTTTATCTTCTTAATTAAATAAGCTATATAAAGTTTTATTCCTTAATTAAAAAGCTATATAAAAATAGTTTTATAGCCCATTTGAAGCTATATAAATATTAATACCTCCTTAGCCCATTCGAGGCTATATAAATCATACTAACCTTTTACCTCTCTTACCTTTTAAAGTAAGTAAGTTTATCCTCCTTTAATTAAGTTATCAGGCGTTAAATCTCCCGCTTAATGCATTTACCTTACGTAAGATTTATGCTCTTAATTACTATAGGTCTTAGTAAGTATCTTTACCTCCTTATAAAGTAAGTAGTTTACTTTTACTTTTATATCACTCTCGAGTTTAATAAGTATTATTAGTATTATTTTTAAGTTTTAACTATATTACTCTTTATATACACACGTTAATTAAATCTTAATTTCTAATTCTTTTATATTATTTAAATCTTTATTTTTAATTCTTATTTTAAGCCTTTTACTATAAGGTAGTAGCTATTAAAGGACATATAATTAATTAAATACCTTATAAATACTTTAAGTTCGAATTTTTTATAATGTTCTTACTTTTTTTTAAACTTTAAATAATAAGAAAAATGCCTTATATCCATATACTTTAAAATAAGTAATATTAAAGGTTTAAACTATTAGCTTTAAGCTATTCTTTTAAGTGTTTATAAAAATGTAAAATCTTTTATAAAGCATCTTTAACTTATTAAAATACTTAAAGGTCTTATTTAAAAGATACACTGTTATCTTTTTAATATATTATTAAAATAATGTAATTAAGAGATTAATACTAAATATTATAATAAGGACCTTTTACTTATATACTACTCTAACTCATTTAATTACGCTATTTTAAGCTTAAATATATAAAGCAGAGGGTTTAAGCTTAATACTTAATCCTTTAACGTATTTAATTACTTTTAACTTAATGGTAATGATTTTATTATTATATTAAATAACCTTTAATTTAATTTAAAACTAACATTTTAATATTATAAAGAAACTTTTAAGTGTTAATATAATTATCTTTATAATACGATCCTTTAAATAATAATCTTAAACGTACTTTATAGCTTTATAAGTAATAAGTATTATAAAGGTATATTTATCTTTATCTACTTTAAAGTTATAAAAGTTGAGTATTAATACTATTTTAAGCTTTTAAAGGACCTTTTTTAAGAATTTATAGATTTTCCGCTTAAGCTTAAACATCTTATAATTATTACATTTAATTATAAGTATGCCTTTTATATCTTTATATACTTTAACCCTTTTAACGTATTACTTAAAGCCTTAAATGTTTTAATTTAAAATATTATCGTATTAAAGATTATTTTTAAAGCTTCTGAATAGTAATAAAATTAAACTTATTTTAACGTATGGTAAAGGTTGTTAAAGGAATGTATAAAGGTAAGTCTTTTAATATATATTAATCGTACTTATTATAAAGATAGTATAAAATATAACTATTTAACCATTTAAAAATGTTTTTAATAAGTTTTATATATTAATAAAAACCATGCTTTTAAAGCTAACGTAAAGACATTAAGTTATAAGCGAATATTAAGCAGTATATTACGTCTTATAAATGTTAAATTAACTTCTTACTATTCAGGCCATTAACTTTAATATTAACTATTTCGTACTTTAATATAAGTATAAGTTACTCCTTTACTTAAATATAATCACCCTTAAAAGCTTCTTAAAATTAAAGGAATTTCTTTTTAAAGTTAAAGATATATATCATTATATTAAAGTTTAAAATTATCGAATTCTTTAATAAGTATTTAACGGTGGTGAAAGTACTTATAATACTTTTATTAATAGTTTAAGCTAATTAACTCGATTCTTTTAACTCTTTCTTAATCTTTTTAACCTTTTACACTGCCTTTTATATATATTTCTTTTTTAAAGCCTTTTTTATTAGTTCTCTCATTTTATAATACCTTTTTTAAACTTTTGGTGCCTTTTCTAAGAAGATATAAAAATAGTTTTTTAATAAGTAACCTTCCTTTTTACATATAATATATTAATTTATCCTTTTTCATTTATTTAAGTTCGAGTTCAAGTTTAAGTTCGAGTTTAGCTTAAATGGTTTTAAAGTTTTATTGCTTAAAGTTCTCTCGCTTATTTAAAATACCCCTTTTATTACTTTTAAAGCTACGCATTCTTTTTAAATTTCGTATTCTTTAATTTTTTTTTAAAAATATTTAATAACCTTTAAATAATTAATATCTTTTAACTCGATCGATTCGTTATCAAGTTAATTATTATATTAATAATCCATTTAAATTAAGCTCCTTCTTATTAAAGTATACTTTAAGTCATACATTTAAATAATAATCGATTAAAAAGCCTTTTTAATTATATAATTTATTATAGTTTCCTTTTAATTATTTAATTAAGTCTTCACATTTACTTAAGTAATAAAGGTATTTAAGATCTTTTAATAATTGATTTCCGCTTATTTTCTTTAAAGTATTAAAAAAAGAGTGAGTAAAATTCTTAGCTCTTTATACTATTCATTTACTTTCATCTCTTCCTTATAATATAGCTTATATTATCTCGCTTTCACTGTTTTTTCCACTTAATCCCTTAATTTTCTTAGCCTTTCTCTTTTTATTACGTATAACTTATTCTTTTTAGCTATATATTGGTTTACTTTTAAAAACTAAGTTTACCTTTTTTTAATAAGGTTTATAAAGACTTAAGGTTTTTTAATCTCGGATACTGCCATTTAGCCTTTTGTACGTTGAGCCGGTTTATCGTTTAAAGTAATGATAATGGCAGCAGCTTATACAGCCTTCGTCGGAAAAGTTAAAAGCTAAATTTCTAATTATTCTTTAAGGAAAAGGTCGTTATTAAAGATTTTCAAGGTAAGATTTAAGCTTTTAACTTTATTCTTAAATTTTAAAAACCAGTTTTTTTAATTAGGAATTTCCTTTAAGATTTTATCGATCACGAGGTTCTCAGCCTTTATTTTTAACAGCGTGGTAAGCATATTCATAGTAAGTTTCGACGGCATTTTAAATTAAATAGTCGGTAAAATAGAAGGTTATTACTTAATCTTCGATTAAGACCAAGACTCTTAATTATTAATAAGTAAGGTGTGAAAAAGATGAAAAATATAATAGTGTTAAAACTGATGATGAAATTATATGTGTATAAAGTTCTATTTATCTATAATAACTACTGTAATGAAGCTCATTTATATATTCAATTAAGAAGAATAAGCTTTCACTCTCTTTAACGTAAAAGACTCTTTAACCTTCCTTATTCCTATTCACTATAAAAGGTTTCTTTTACTTCCATTATTATGATCTATTCTTACCACAGCGCCTTTATTCCCGCGCACCCTGTACTCCGGCAGTGGATCCCGCAGTGGATCCCGCACACTTAGAAACTCCGTGCACTCTGTGCATGCCCCGTACTTTCTAACAGGATGCATGATGCATCGGGGTCGATGCAGCAGTTTTGCACCCCCCTAAACTGATAGCCGTGGCTTGTTATTTCCATGTTTTTTCATGATATAGAGAGAAGGCACACGGGCTAAGACTATCACATTTATATAAAAGGATAGGTGGACCATAGATCTTAAGAAAATACAAGACCATTCTTCCCGTCATTTTTGAGCACCTTACGGTGCTTAGTCTCCTGTTTTTTTATTGTTGTAGTTGTTAGGTGTTTTAAGATGCTGAAGGAATAATTAACCGCCAACGGTAAACATGGTGGTTGCCTAACAAGAGCCAGCTTATTGATTAGCAGCTATCTACTAGGTAATTTTCAGGTGAGTACCTAAATGATTTCCGTAAAACATTGCCATGATGTAGCCACCCTTTCCTAAGCGCTGTCATGCAGAAATGCCAAATTTTCCTTCCTTATCATGAATAAAGCCTCCAGAGATAAAGAAAGTGGAAATGAACTTCCGCGTGTCCTTGCACTGCGTGGTTCGGTTAGAAAAGACATTCAGTCTTGCCCGATATCGACCAATCAGCCAATCCCTTAAATTAGCGAACGTGAGGAGTAAACGATATCCGCACCCCAGCCAACGACCCGACATCAGTTTTAGTTCCCATCAGCAGCAGTGCCTTCTGACTCCTTCACCTTCTTCGCCTCAGCCTTCTCCTCCTCAACCCCAGCAGGCTTCTTGTCCTTCTTGATATTCTTCCACTCGACGACCAGGGAGCCAACGATGGTCAAAGACGCCATGATGGTAGCGACCAGGAATGCGCGCGTGAGGGCGTTGTTGTAAGCCAGCGTGACCAGGGGGAGGAGTGTAGGGTCGATGGTCTGCTGGATGCTGGTCGCGCCCGTCTGCAACACGATGTCGGGATTGAAACCGGGGATGTACGCCGCGAGGTCTTGAGCGAGCTTGTTGGCAAACACGTTCTGTCCGATAGAGACGAAAAGCGTACCCCCAAGGACCTGGAGGAAGTACATGAGCGCCGTTCCGACGGAGACTTCGGCCAGGGGCAGGACGGTCTGCACGACAATGAGGGGTTGCTGGAGGCCGAGGCCGATGCCGATGCCGACCTAATATTACATTGACGACGAAGTCAGCAGCGTTCTCCCCTTTCCCAACCCTCTCCGGATTCAGGGAGAAAAAAGAAAAAAAGAAGAAAAGAAAAAAAGAAAAAAAGAAAGAGAGCATTCTCACCATTGCCTGGTACCCTATCCACTGATTTGCGCCACTCTCTGGCGTCAGCGTTGTAAGCAGGCCGAGACCCACAGCCGAAATGACGGAGCACGCAACCATGAAAGGGGCATCTGCTACCATTAGCCCCCAATTCCTGCCCCAGTTTTCTAGGTCTCCGTTTTCTGGGTGTCCTTACAATAACCGACCACGGTTACACCGATGCCCGCAAGGATGGAGACAATGACCAGTCCCAGAATCAATGGCAGATTGCGGATGCCAGACTCAACGGCCGAAGTGCCTTTGACGGCCTGGAACCAGATGGGAAGGTAGTAAATCAGAACCAGGAAAAAGGAGCCCAGCGTAAAGTTGAACCAGGAGGCGCCGGCTATCGACCGCCTAGAGATCAGTTTGGGAGGCACCGTGGCCGAGTCTCCCTTCCAGAACTGGATCCCAATCCAGACCGGCACCAGCACGCCGAAGAGGACGAGCAGGAGGATGATTCTCCAATTCGACCACGGATACGAGGTGCCGCCCCACTGCAGGGCCAGGAGCAGGCAGATAATGCAGGGCATGAAGACTATACAAAGCATGTCAGCTTTCCACTATTACAAAGTAAATTTCCGGGAGTGGTTTGTTTTTTTACCTGCGGTGCCCGCGAGATCAAACTCTGCAATGCGCTCCTTCCAGGTCATGCCCGAGACTTCGGACGTGTGCGGCGGCTTGAAGAAGACGAGGATGACGAGGACGGCAACTGCTCCGATGGGCAGGTTGACATAGAAGCACCACTGCAGGCTTTGCTGTCAGGGGGATCCTTTGCGGTTCGGTTTGCAACAAAGGACACGTACCCGCCATGTAACCTTGTCGGCGAAGGCGCCGCCAATCAAGGGCCCCACCACGGATGCGATGCCGTACATGGCGCCGATCAAGCCGGTATACATCGGCCGCTTCTGGACCGGAACAGAATACGTGATGACTATGGTTGTGTTGAGTGCAGGTCAGCCGAGTGTTCACACCCCTCCAAGACGACACTAGGAAAGAGAGACTCTTACTGATCAAGGCACCGCTAGAGATGCCAGCGGACCCAAGTCCCGCGATTGCTCTACCGCAGATCAGCGCCGTCGAGTTTGGCGCCACTCCGCAGACGAGGGAGCCGAGCTCGAAGATTGCGATGGCCAATAAGAAGACCCGCTTGATGGAGACGACCGTGTAGAACTTGCCGAAGAGCAGCTGAACAGATGCCTGCGTGAGGAGATATGCTGTTGTTGTTGGTTGACCAAGCCATCATCAGCCGACATATGTACCACCGGCAGAATGATGTCGAGCACAAAGGGTGTGCTGCTACTACTTGTACGCACCGCTTCCATACTAGCCAATATCGGCCTGACTTCCGAACTCGTTCGTAACTTTGTGTGGTAAACCATCCTGTTAGCTGCAGCATCTCATTGAAAGTACCTGAGTCCGGTGACAAAAGAAAACCTACTCTTCGGGATAGCCTGGTTTTTTTTCCAAAGAAGCCAGTTAATTAGCAATCATGAGCCCCGGGATGCGTCAGTAACTTTGTGATTCCCGTTGCGGCGCTCCGCAAGATGCCAACTTACCGTCGCGATGATTGTATTGTCCTGCCAGTGGCAGCAAAGTTAGCGAAACCTTCTTTTTTGCTTGGGCACGATGGCCCTTTTAACTTGGAGTCTATCATCGCACCATCATAGCGTCTCGTGCAAAAAATAAAATAAAAAAATTACCAAAGCTGTCAGGAAGACCGAGAGGCAGAGACTCAGGTTGATCAAGAAAAGCTTGCCGCCAGTCGGATACTCGACGGCATCTTGATTAGTCGTGCCATCCGCGAGTTCTCCTCCAGCGTCGCCTTTCGTCTTCTCGTCGTCCACTGGAAATGTTGCGGGGTGGTGGTGGTCCGGCTCTGCTTCGGGATCATGATGGGCTGACATATCTTGCACGTCCTGTAATACAGCCGGCACGGCTCCCTCCTTAGCTTTGGTGCTATCGATGGACTCCTGGAGGGTGCGCGCCGT
Organism: Diplogelasinospora grovesii; assembly: GCA_033297225.1. NCBI lineage: Eukaryota > Fungi > Ascomycota > Sordariomycetes > Sordariales > Diplogelasinosporaceae > Diplogelasinospora > Diplogelasinospora grovesii. Next base: position 118,314 of record MU853862.1, on the reverse strand, counting down.
GTCGGCGGTGGAATGATCCCGCTTGGTGGCGTCGTGTGTATCGGCGGCCATGTTTCTGAGAATCGTGAGTGATGATGCTGATGGAGGAGTGAAACCCACAAAGACTGGGTGAAAGAGCGACGTGTATCCATCATGGGCCGTGTGTTTTTGGGCATTTTTTTTACAGCAGCTCTCGAAGTAGTTGAGACCGCTGTTGGTTGCTTGCCCGCGGGGGGCGCCCGTGTCTGCAGTGCGTTTGTGAATGAATGAATGCCATGCGAGCGCGCCATGGTTGCATCCCGTAATTTAGGTCCGATGGGCAACGCATCTTGGCCACTGCTTGCCGACTCCAATCGGCGGGTTTTGTTAATGTGGGGACGGCCTGGTATCACCAACTGCAAAACTCCCATTCAACACTGGCAGCGTCAGTCTCCCTAGTGATCGTTGCCCAACTCGTTCACTAACGGGCATATTGTTCACGCCTGCACTCGGGGCCAATTCCTGCCTTCAGTGGATACGGAATAGGTGGTTCCCTTATATCCAAACTGCAGATTGAGGTAGTGAATCCCAGAGCCAGCCTCATGAGGGCGGTTGTGCTCTGACAGCCCGCCCGTTAAGGCAGCGGAGAGTTCATCTTTGTGTTCAGGTTAACAGAGGTACAGTACGGGCTGAAAGCCAGAGCATGCCTGCCTTGAGAGTCTCATCCATGATGCTTGACCATGCGCACGTATGTTTCTCATGCAGTGTGGACACGGCGTTTGAGGATATCGTACCAATTCCATGCATGTATATCCGCACCGTGTCCGCGAAACATTCCGGTTCTTACCGGCCCGTGTTTTATTGGTCGCAATCGCGGAGCAAATCCCATTCTCATTTCCCCTTCTTGTCTTCTGCCGATCCACACGAGGCTTGGCATATTGAGTCTCTTATGACATGTCCTAGAATCCTTTCACTCTCCCATTCCGTGTGCAACCGCACATGTCTGCATTATTAAGCATCGGAGGATCTTTGTTCTGGAGCGCAAGATGGAACTGAGGTCAAATAATATGGCGCTCTTCAGTCGCAGAGCAACGTACTGTACCAGTTGGGCTCCGTGCCTGTTGACTGCATGGGCACCTTCCCATCCCTGACAAACATGTGAAAGGCCACAAGAGACTGCGCATAGGTCGCTAAGCGCCTAAAACGCTTACCCTTGAGCAGAACAGACTTGCATACGTAGACTACATGTACCTAGGGGCTAGCAGACTCAGGTCAACTCTAGTGTAAACTGCAAACCACCGTCCCAACGTACATGTACGTATATGTTTTATGGGATGTTATTGACTTCTATTATTTTGGTGACGGTAAATTAGAGGGGACATCGCGTTGTCTGCCTAGGTAATTAATAGTATTATGAAAATGACGGGAGCCACAGAACAAGCCTCAAGGTAGTCTAGCCGCAATTGCTTCAACTTGAGATATTTTGCCATTGAGCCACCAGGGCACCGGTAGGACAATAAGTATCTTAAGATAGTCAAAGTGCATAGACCTAACTCCATAGACCCCCGGGGAAGCATTTACCGTCCCATTTACTGTGCCATTTACATGTCCTGACATTTCTTCCCGGTGGAGGCCGCAATCCCGATGATAGGCCAACCAATTAGAAAGGCGAGTGAACCTGACGCAGCGTGGAAAAGCTGGGTTGGGGCAGGCGCGAATGAACATGTTCCTTCCTGTGGGACAGCCACACCTGTACCTTAATTTGAAATACCAACACATGCTGTGAACTTTCTATGATTAGACGCAAGTAACAGTGTTATAGAAACGTAGGCCCAGTTATCCTTTCCGCTCAAGTATGGATTGCTCCCAAGCAGACGGAGATTGACCGTCGTGGTGGGACCCTTGACAGTGTATATGATATCAGCCGCTCCAGTTGCGTCTGTCCCGGGCTTATCGGAAGCCATTGCTTTGATAGTACCCGGAAGTGCTTTTTTCCTTACTCGAATGTGTTGTAACAAGAGTTCCTGCAAAAGAACCTAGAGGTCCATCAACACTTGACGACAACTCGTACTTGTGCAAATATACACCGGGTGGCAACTTGACACCGATCACAGATCTCCGAGCCGTTTCACACCTGGCTTTATATCCCGACACTACGGTGCCAGTGGCAGACATCGACTATGGCCCATTAACGACAGGCACTCCGCACACAAACAGCGACACTAATAACACCCAAGCTAAGGCTACGGCTGAGAACACCAAGATACCGTTCATTTTTGCACTACACCCAAATCCGAGCCAGAGTCCAGGACAGGTCCTGGAACTAGTCCGGACCTCTTTCGGCGCAGAGCACTCGGACGACGAGATCGTTGGCGATACTATCCGGGTAAAACTTGACCCTGCAGTCATACCGGAAGTTTCCAAAATCGACAGTATCGGATGTTCTGGAATGTACACCATATAGTGTTCGTCATGAAATGGTGTAGAACTCCGAGGTACTATCTTCGTTGTTTAGCCCGCTACTGGCATTGCTGATATCCTGATACGAGATATACACGCTGTTCTTACGATTTCACAACAGCCAAGTGGCTTCTGACCGGCACATTCTCCTGTCTCCCTACGTTCGGGAATCCTTCGACCTTGACACCCTTCCGGAAGATCAGACAGTGCGACGAGCCACCAAAGTGGAACATGCCAATCGCGTCCCCCTTTTTGACATGCTGCCCTTCCTTGACAGTGATCTCGCACGTGCTGACCTCATCCATGCCCACACCGATGAATGCCATCAGCCCGATGGTCGGGTTGTCGGCGTCGATGAAGAAGACGGCGCGCGTGGCTAATGCTGTGAGATAGCCCTGTGCAACCGATATTCCCTTTGTGTCGATCTGGAACTGGCCGTCATCCGACTCCGCTTCGAAGAGCGGCTCGCTAAAGTATGTGCCGTCCTGGACAAAGGCACGCTTGACCGTGCCCGACACGGGCGCATGCCAGCGGTGGTAGGAAAGAGCCGACAGGAAGGCCTGGTAGATGGTGCCGCCCGCAAACTGGTGTGCTAGGGGGTCGTTGGCCAGCATGTCCAGGATGGAGTACGGCTGGCCCTTGATCCAGAACTTGTCACGCAACTTGACATCGTGGGAGACATTGTAGACCTTGGACTCGCAGGCGTTGGCAATGACGCTGTCGTCGTCCGGAGATGCCACGGGGCGTGCTTCCTCGTGCACGTGGCGGGTGAAGAAATCTTGACCCGGTTAGCGAATGGGGAATCAACATGTACAGACAGTCCAGTTTGACACGCAGACATACCATCCCACGATTTGTAGCCGTAGTACTTCTGGGTCGGATCACACTTGTACATTTCCTCGAACTTGTACGAGGTCTTGAGGGGAGCGTTGGCGACTTCCATAAGATCTTTGTAGCCCACCTCGGCGAACCATCCTGCTTTGTGGTCGCCCAGAACTTCGGCCGAGGCAGGACTCTGCACTCGTTGTCAGCAAGGGCACATAAGATCCGGGTTATCTTATTCTGGTAAAGCGACAGCCTCTTACCTTGAGGTACTGGCCCCACTCATTCAGGATCTTCTTGAGCATGCGGTTTACATCCGGATCCAAGAATGCTGCATGCCCGCTAGGCGTGCCCATAGCATAGTCGAATACTTTGCATTGATTAGTAAGTTGCTCAGGATTAGTATTGCCTATGTTTGGATTCCAGGTTACTTACTGGCGCACATTGGCACGCCGACCATGCCCACACTTGCCGCAGCGTCCGTCCACTCAGGGGCGCGACCGAAAACATGGTTGAGCACCTGCAGCATGTGCTTGTAGTCACGGATCTGGCTGCCTCCGGTGGGGTCTTTGTTGTAGGGCGGCTTGTGAGGAACTTCGTCCCACATCTCGCTGAAGTACATGTAGATGCGCGAGTTACCCTCGATGAGCTCCTTGAACTCCTGTAACACCGGGATCAATTTTTGTTCCCCGTGTCTGTCCACGTGGTCCACATGGCGCCCTAACCATTCTCTGTGCACGCGATTGTCGGCCGGTAGCCATGCACCGTGGCTAGTAAATCCCGTTAGCAAGTTATCCGGACTATAGGGCAGGTATGAGGCTCACCTGTGGACCCTGTGTCGGTCCGGGATATCGTGGTGATCTCCGTGCTGATGAACCATTCTGAAGAGATTTTTTCTTTGAAGAACTATCCCTTAATGTCCAGGATGAATGAACTGCTTGAAGTAAATAAAAAACGGCCAAGGAGGTGCCAAACTTCTGGCCGCTTTAAATAGGAAAGTTAAGCTCATCCAGGCACAAAAGGAACTAGGAAACCCGTGGGGTACATGATGTAACCCGACGTCATCCCGCTGTTCTGGGACCGGTAAACCCGCATAATGTGGAATGCAGAAATCAAGCTCACTGTGCGTTCCTTTGGTAATAGCTTTCAGAAAGTCGATTCACTGTCGGATTGTCATTCAACACAGTTGCTGTCACTGGCTGGACAGCTGAAGCTTGCGCTCCATCGGGAGAGAAAGCAAGATTTGGAGTTTGGGTACCCCACCTGCGCAAGTTTGGGATTCACTCCGTCGCGCCTTCCTATTGTCGCTTGTTTGGAGTGCGAATGACGTAAAATACATGATTGTTACAGAAACGACTTGTCGTTCTCGACATCTTTCTCAGTCTCGGAGTTTAAGATCCTTCGATCGCCAAGCCAATCGACCCGACGCGCCTTGCATCAGTGTGCCGGGAAACCACCCCATGAATCGGATGCAGGCGTTCCCCAGTGCCTGCGGCAGCACCCACATCCGTCCGTTGGAGGGCTCTCCGGGGTCGCTAACGGCACCGTTGTATGCTTGGCAGGATCGCCCTTTGCTCAACGGCTGTTAGCCTTCTTGGCAGGAGATTGTACGGAGTAGGAGTCAGCTATTCAGCAGGAACGCACTGACTCAGCCGACAAGTGACTGTTGGGTTTTGATGGGCCTTTCCAGATGTCCCAACAAATACCCCGACGGCAAGGTGGATCCAGCCTGTCAGCTCTGCTCAGCCTCTGCAGCCCAGGATGCGACAGTCTTTGCAGGCGACTATGGATACCTGGCGGAATGCCCAACGCCAAGGAAGGATCCGATCCAGTACGAGGTGATCAGACATTGTGAGGATGGTGACAAAGCTATGTTTTGAGGCCTCAAAATGGTACTCCCCTCTCAAGAGATGCTTCCAAACGAATTTTCGCCAGCCCAAGTTCACAAACACACAGCGCAGCTGGCTGACAATGGCAAACTCGGTCTACCGTCCTCTTGACTCAGTCCATCAGGAGATCCGTCTCTTGAGGCTTCTCCCAGCCGAGCGTATAAATGACCCACTGCAGGCCGAGCTGCTGTATGGACTTCTCGATGATGCTGATGGCTCATACGAAGCCCTCTCTTACACTTGGGGCGAAACAAATCGTACTGGGGTTGTCTCCCTAGATGGTGGCCAATGCAAAACCGAGCTATGCATCACTACGAACCTCGACACAGCGCTCCGCTATATTCGTTTGCCGAAAGAGCCTCGCATCCTCTGGGTCGATGCCATATGCATCAACCAAGACGATTTGGCCGAGCGCAGCCACCAGGTGACACTGATGAGGAGTATCTATTCGCGATGTAGTCGTGATATCGCATGGCTCGGGGCTTTATCTCCTGACAGTGAGGCCGACAAGGAGGTGAGGCGAGGCATGGACTTTATGCGCAAGCTGCAATCCAAGCGTCTCGAGGACCTGGTCGCGGAATACTTTGGGAAGTTTTTCTTGGACTACGACCAGCAGGACATGCTGGAAGCTCTGTTCAAAAATCCCCGGCTGTGGTCGCGGGTCTGGGTGATGCAGGAGTTGGCGTGTGCACCGGAGGTTACGCTGATGTATATGGACGAGACGCTGGACTGGCGCGTCGTCTCGGACTTTCTTGGCGATGGTCCGTATGCCGATGCCTTTCACCTGCCTGCCGGGCATCACAGCGTCTCACTGGTATCGGCTGTATTCGACAGAGCCCAGACGATCGAGCACCAGCGGCGGATTATGCGCGATGTCGAGTCAAAGGGTTACACATCCACTCTCCTCGACGTTCTGGCCCGTTTCAAGTTTGCCACCTCGACAGACCCACGCGACCGCATCTATGGGCTTCTCGGCCTTGTCTCGGAGAAACACAACATCAGGGTCGACTATCGTAAAGCGGCTAGCGAGGTCTTTGCGGAAGCCAGCCGGCTGATGATCGACTCGAGCGCCAACCTCGACATCATATGCCAGAATCCCTGGCGGACGGATGAGCTTCCTGAGCCTCCTTTCTGCTCCTGGGCCGCGGATTTTGGATTCGATGGCTCTCGCGCCGTCGACGACGACTACGACGATGGTTTCTCCCGCTTAGTCTTTGCTCAGAGGGCCATCTACTCGGCCGGCCGGCCGGAATGCGATGTGCCCGTACACGTATCGGCAGACGGCAAGATTCTGCGCCTGAAAGGGAAGATCCTGGGCCAACTCGGACCTGTCAGAAGCGCAAAAAGGCACGATTGCGCGGGCGAGCCTGTGCTCGATTATTTGCCGCACGACTGGTTGAAGCTATACTTGAGCGACATCCCCCAAAGGGAATTCCGTCGTCACTCTTACATTAACGGCGAGCCTCTCATGCAGGCGTACTGGAGGACGCTGGTGATGGACTGTACAGCCTACCCGATTCGGAGACTCACGGAACGAGAAGTACGGGAGGATGTGCGGATCTTCCATTGTGACATCTTGGAGCAGGAGCCAGGTCCGCTCGAAAACCCCCAGCTTACAGATATACAAGTTCAGACCATCACAGGTATGTATAGCCCGTTGACATCTCAGTTTATGTGGGGGCGCATTCGCGACGGGGGCTGGGCGTTTTGCAAGTCAACGGAAGAGAGCGGCAGCTTATTCCTGATGATCAGGCCGAAGCTCTGCAGGGAAGGGGACGTCATTGCCGCCTTGGACGGGGGCAAGGTTCCCGTTATCCTTAGAGAAGTTGAGCAGGGCCACAACGACAGCAAAGAAGGAGAAGGCAAAGGGGAGAAGAGATATAGAGTCGTCTGCATGGCGTACGTGCACGGCTTCATGGATTCCGAGGCCATGACGCGGGACGACCTGAAAGAACAGCACCTCTGGATCGAATAGGTAAATACATAAACCTACATAAACATTTCCGCCAATCTATGGGTATATCCCTAACAAAAACGCCCTTCCATACCCTTGCTTCCCATACCATGCAATATGATTCAGACCCCCTAACCTAGAATGTGACATTCTGTTGACTAAAGTACAGGTTCAGGTTTGCGTCTTATTATTCCTCCGCACCCAAGCAGCATGCCGTCTGCTATGTTCCTGCCTGTCTTTTTGGTTGAGGTGGTTGTACAAGATGCCGCAGTCCTTGCAGAGTGTAAACCCCGGGTCAGTAGTTCGTGAGACGTTGAGTGTCATTTGCATCATTTCTTTCTTCTGTCTCTTCTTCTTCTTCGGTTGTTGCATTCTCTTCCCGGCGGCCGCCTGCTTCTGGCGTTCGTCGGAGTCACTGTTATAACCTCCATCCTCCTTCTCCTCCTCCTCAATGTCATGTTCGCCCGTGTTCTTCATTTCGGTTTCGAGTTCCGCATGTTCTGGTTCTGGTTCCAAAGGGAGCGGGGGCGGTGATGAAGGTGGGGTGGGGGTGTATTCTTCTGAATATGCCCCTCCGCCAACGACGATCGTGTCTAGAATTGTTTCTGAGACGGTAGAGGAGGAGGAGAATGGGACTGGGGAAGTAGTGCTGGAGCAGCTACTGCATCGTGTCGAGGTAGGGCGGGCGGTAGGTTGGAAGTAGGACATTATCGTTCCTCTCTTCGGTTGCTGGTTTGGTTTATGGGACTGCAGCAGCAGCAGTGGTGGTTTAGGTTGCGGCTTCTTCTGAATGGGCGGCTCTGGTGTTGCTGTGGTGGTGAGAGATGGCGGACTCGCACTCGCTTCTGCCCGATGTGCTTCCTCCTCCTCCCGTCCGCAAGGTGGTTGTTGTTGTTGTTGTTGTTGTTGTTGTTGTTGTTGTTGTTGTTGTTGTTGTTGTTCAATTCTACGTCTCTTGGGCGGCGAGGGTAGTGAAGATTCAGCGTCTCCAGCGACCAGAGAGGAAGAAAGAGTGAGAGGGATGGTGGGAGAAGGACCAGCAGCAGCGGATTGACGGCCATAGGTCCGCAAGGGTCGTTTGCGTCGCTTGTACAATTGCAGCAGTTGCTCGCCTTGAGCGATCTCAACTTCGTCGGCCATCACTATCGTCTGGTTTGATCTTTGGATGAGGAAGGGTAGATGCGATGGAGCTAGCTGTTGCGTGCGCAGGTTGTAGTAGAATTGAAGGGACGGAACGTGTAGAAGGAAGTGCACAAGTTTCTACCGAAACACGTTGAAAACTGAAGCTGAGAAAGTCATCCTAGGAAAGTTCAGATCGACGTCAAGATCTCATCACTTTTGTGAATCCGATCGGAACACGCCGTGCTCAGGTGCAAGCATGTGTCCGTACGAGTGGAAGTGCCCCGCAATGGCGCGTGCTTTCGCGTTGCGGCGCGTTTGTTAAATGGAAAGCGATCAATCAATGCGCATTTGTGCATGCGCGATGACGTGAGGCGCCTTGCAGTCCCACAGTAACTTTCATCCGAACCACCAGATCACATGCAGTCGCAGCCACACTAAATGGCAACTTCAATTCTTTCACACGGAGTACATACAGTTTAGGCTATCATAATGGCTCTTTCTTCCGTCTCCGCAGATTCGTTTCATCTGTACTCTTACTATCCACCACCAGCGGTTCTTCTGCGTTGTCCGTGTCAGGACCAACAACCCAAGTCTGCACGACCTCTTTAACTTCCTTGAGCTTCTTGTCCTTTTTGTTAGCCTCGTTGAGATGCCACACGTATCCGGAGTACACTGCAACTTCGGCAATGCCAACCAGGACACTGCCACCCATGGCCAGAAATAACCTGGCTGGGGTACTCCACCAGCGTGCCAGTATCCATAGCGTCGCTGCGACGCCTACGATGCTGACTAGGAAGTTGAGGATGAGCATCACCTGTCGATGTACGTCGTTGTATGTGACATCGTCATCCCCTAAATCTGAAGCGTGGGTTGGGCGGTTGACTTCTGCAAACGCATGCGCTTGTCCCATGTGTAAGGTACCGCCAGGAAAGCGCTGGGAGAAGGTCTCGGTGGGAGGTGGTGGGTTGATCATCCGCTCGTAATTCCGTTGCTCTTCCTCGCGACGGAGACGGGCCATTAGGGCTTTGTACTCTTCACTCTACACAGGCGAAAGTTAGCTTCCAAAGGTAGGTCCAAGAAGATGGGGAGTCTGAGGGTAAGGAAACGTACGGGCTCGGGTTTTGGCGGTGGTGGAGGAATATAGACTCGGGAGCCTTTCAACAAGTTTTCGAGAGTGTATTCTGAGTGTCCGGCATTGGTGAGAGTCTTCCAGAGGTCGACAACCTGGCCATGCGATATGGGATTGCCGGCGCTGGGAGATTCGAGGGATGGCTCGCCTTCGCGTTGCAGCTGCTCTGCTTTGCCTTTCTGTGATGTTTCGCTCGTATTCAATGTGTGTAGAGCTTCCACTATGGAAGGCGTTATCGTGAGGAGCACCATTTTGGTGGTTGTGAATGTGTTGCGCGGTGTCGCATTGCAGAGGTAAGAATCACATGGTGAAAGCAGCTGGAAACACTTGGGCCGGCCGGACAGCTTGCAGGCTGCAGCATCTCGGTGCACCGTGCAGGGACCCAAGGATCTGGACCAAAGCTCCATAAAACCGTCCGATCAAGTGGGGTATTTTCATCACAGCCACACCGTTTTGCCGTTCAAGCCACGCTAACTGATTAAAGCTCCCGCAAAATTTCTGGGATGGAAGTTTTCGGGATTGAGCGTTCAAATCCGCTGCAGTAAATAACAACCACCTTGAACGAACTGCCGCCGCGCAACCACCGCAGGCCAGGATTTCAACACCCTCCCAAATGCGGCCGGCGGATATAACGTGACCTCTGGCAGTCAATTGACTCTCCCTGCGGAGGATCTATCACAGAAACGAAAAGATGCAGCTGCAGACGGGAGCCTCGGTGCTTCGCGCAGCCGGTACGGCCGCCACCCGAAGACGACTGGCGCCCCAGTGCTCCGCGTGCCTTAGAACCTCGTCACCTTTGGATGTGAGGATAAGACAGGCCGGGGGCGTTGCTCTATATCACTCGACAAGGAAGAACTCGTCAGCATGGGCGGCAGCGGTGTCTGTCGCGGGTAACATCGTCTCGAATGCGATCACGCGCGCCGCGAAGCCCGGCGCCGACGGCATCTCGATCGACCCTCTTAGGATAGTAGCCAAGGAAATGAAGTTCCTGACCGGCAACATCAGGAAGCTTCTTGGGTCCGGACACCCCTCGTTGGACCGGGTGGCCAAGTATTACACGCAGGCCGAGGGAAAGCACGTGCGGCCGCTAATAGTCCTCTTGATGTCCCGGGCGACAGCACAGTGCCCCAAGGCACCGCAAAGGCAACAACAAACACTACATGCCTCGGCTGCGATCGACACGGCTCTTTCACCTCTGGGCATCCTCGCCGACTTCAACCCCTCCTCAGGGGCCGAGACCGACGCTTCGAGCACAGATCCCGACATCCTTCCGTCTCAAAGACGGCTTGCCGAGATTACGGAGCTCATCCACACGGCCTCGTTGCTCCACGACGACGTGATTGACCACTCCGTCTCGCGGAGAGGCGCGCCTTCGGCGAATCTGGAGTTTGGAAACAAGATGGCCGTGTTGGCAGGTGACTTCCTCCTTGGACGGGCATCGGTCGCGCTCGCACGGTTACGACATGCCGAGGTCGTTGAGCTCCTGGCGACCGTTATTGCGAATTTAGTGGAGGGCGAGTTCATGCAGCTCAAGAACACGGCGCGCGACGAGACCAACCCCCGCTGGTCCGAAGACACGCTCACCTACTACCTGCAAAAGACATACCTCAAGACGGCCTCGCTGATCAGCAAGAGCTGTCGTGCGGCCGCATTGCTAGGAGGTTCCGATGCCCAGACGGTGGATGCAGCCTACGTCTACGGCAAGAATCTGGGTCTGGCATTCCAGCTTGTGGACGACATGCTCGACTACACCCGCAGCGAGAAGGAGCTCGGCAAGCCTGCTGGAGCGGATTTGGAGCTTGGGCTGGCCACCGCGCCACTGCTCTTTGCATGGAAGACGATGCCAGAGCTCGGTGCCTTGGTTGGGAGGAAATTCGAGAGGGAAGGTGATGTCGCTAGGGTAACGTTTTTGTCTTCGCTTCGCCTCGCTTATATAGAGGGGAATGCTAACGGAAGGTTTCATAGGCCCGCGATCTCGTCATGCAGAGCGACGGAATCGAACAGACACGAGCGCTAGCGGAAGACTACGCCGAGCAGGCCATCGCTGCCATCCGGCCATTCCCTGACAGCGAGGCCAAGGATGGCCTCATAGAGATGGCTGTCAAGACTTTGAAGCGGAATAAATAAACGATAAATAGAGAGCGCAGCCTGCGCTATGTTTATGTATTGTACAATACCAGTATTATTAGACGACGCGTGCTTCACGTAAAGGTTGGGGACAGATGGGGTATATATAGACACCAATACCGGCCAACACATGGGTCAATGTACAAAGAAGACAAAACTCAGCGCGCGTGTACAATAGCAGGAGGTTCAAGACGAGATGAATATGAGGATTGGGACAAGGGGGTTGGTTGCTGGTTGTATCATCTCGGGGGACCCCGATTCAGCTCAAATATTTGCGTTGATCTGACTTTTTATCGGTCGCGGTTTCATGTCCTCACAATGTCCCTACCGAAAACGTGAGCCGAGATTCACAGAGCTGAAATGCGCAGCCAAAGGCTCATAATCGGGTGCTGCAGTGATATTTGAGGTATTGCTCTTACCCCTGACTCGCAGAGTATTAACCCGTTTATCTACCCCGTTGTCCCAGTGAAACGAGGATGACCCGGATTACCCAGCTCGATATATATCTAAGCTCCGTTGGATTGCCCAATACTCTATTTTCCCTGTCGCCATGACATGTGCTTTGTGATGGGAGTTGGTAAAGTTTGGGTCACATCCCCCGGGTAAATCGCAAGCTCAATCTAAATTGACCTCCCACCTGCCCGGAGCCCCCTTCCCCGTCATCTTGCCTACATATATATATATATATGGAAGCTTGTTATATGACATCCATAAATAAAGCATACGTTTTGTAATATTTTATTTTATATATTCTGCTTCCCCACTTTCCAGGCTTTGCTGTCGTTCGCTCTTTCGGTTTGCTGAGCATCATGTTTCTATGTGAGCCTTCTCTCGTATTTTCATCATGAGAGGACGGTATCTAGATCTTATTAGTGGTGGCTTGCTGCTGCTGTTAACAAGCGCGGATGCTGTAGTATTAGCAGCACAAATAACACCACAGTCAAGGCAAGCGTCAGAGTATGCATCATCGTCATCAACCCGGACACGCATCTGGTCCACGGTCGAGAGCACAATAACGTACTACCAGTTCATCAACCCGCGCAAGATCACGCTGTACACCACCAAGACAGTCACCAGTCTGGAACCCTATTATTACCCGATCACGTCCTTCCCGACGACGGTCACGGAGGTGGTGATCTCGCATGTCACGTGGGAGGGCAGGACGACGTACTCAAACGGGGAGACGAGCACGTCGGTGACGAGTTTTGTCGTGACGAACCCGGAGACGTGGGTGGTTAGTCAGCCTAGAGAGACTGACTTACCTGCTGGTGTGGGGGCGGATGAGTTGCCTTGTGGGGATTGCCCCTCAACATCATCATCCGGGACAACTTCCACCCTATCCAGTTCGGGCAGCTCTGGTTCAGGTTCGGTATTGGGATCAGGCACGGAGACAGGGGTAGGGGAGGTACAGGTTGATGTGAGATGTGAAGCGCTCGGGTTGAGGACGGGGTGTCAGGGGCAATGTGCCTCCCGCTACGGTAACGGGGAGAATGGAGGAGGTGAAGGAGGAGAAGAATCGTTGTGGTGGTGCTATCAAATGCACGAGCGCGAGTATACCAACCCTTCCCTGAGAATGGGCCGGGCCTGCTGGGGTGGAAACCTGCAGTTCGTCCAGCTCAACGAGCCGTGCGTACAGGGGGACAGGGCCGTCGCGTGCGTGCCGTGTCAGGGGGTGAATGCGTCTTGGGGGGCTGTTAATTGGTCTGGGCCTGAGTAATTAAACAAGTGGGAATGGGAACCGTTGGTCTGGGGAGGGGCTGGAATAACCACGAAAATAGTCTGGCTGCCTGCCTTGCTTTCGAATACGACTGTACAATAGCTGTGCATGATGGCATCAAGTTTGCATTTTTGAAGGCTGATGCAGTAACGAAGGACTAAAGAACTAGCACATCAGATCAAAGACCAAACGCCCCGAGACTTGCTTCTCTTAAGACATACAAGTAGATTGTCCCAGCATTGAACGGCTGCTACAGTTTGGACGCCTCCTCGGGGCTCTTGACTTCTACCAACATTTTTCCTATCAACCCAGTTAGTAACTGGCGATATCATAGCTGTACGGGCAGAGAGGACTCACCAATATTCGATCCCTTGTAAAGCTGGACAAGCGCCTCCTCGGCATTCTTGAGTCCGCCCTTGACGACAGTCTCTCTTCGTTTGATCTTGCCCTCACTCAGCCACTGCGCAAGCTGTTTCCTCGCGGCTGGGTACTCATCGGCGTAGTCGAACACGATGAAGCCTTGCATCTTGATCCGCTGCGAAATGACGCTGAAGAAGTTCTGCCCACACATCCCCGTCAGCACCCTCCCTCCTTCCTTTATGGTTGTACATACCTTAGGCCCCTGCTTAGTCTCAGCATTGTACTGGCTGATCCCGCCGCACATGACGAACCGCGCGAACTTGTTCGCCCTGCCGAGGGCCATGTCCAACTGTTCCCCGCCCACTGTCCCTTGTTAGCCCCTTTTGTTTCCCCCTTTTGCCCTGTTTGGGAGGTGCTTACCATTATCCCAATAAACATCAATGTATTTCGGCGTGGCCTCCTTGAACTTTTGTCTGAACTCCGGGTCTTTGTAGTTGAGCGCCACGTCGAGCCCCAGCTCCTCTCTTAGCCACTTGCACTTTTCATCAGACCCGGCGGTGCCCACCACCCTCGCTCCCATGATCTTGGCGATCTGCGCGGCGACAGACCCAGTCGCCCCGGCCGCGCCAGAAACCACCACGGTCTCCCCGGGCTTGGGCTCTCCGATCTTCACGAGGCCAAAATACGCCGTCAGGCCGGTCAGTCCGAGAACGCCCATCAGGTCGGTGATCCTGCCGTTCTGCGGGAGCGGGAAGGGGGGTTCGACCATGGACTCGGGGAGTACGCCGACCTCGCGCCAGCCGAGCATAGCCACGACGGTGTCTCCGGCCTTGGCCTTGGAGGACTTGGAAGCCAGCACGCGGCAGATGGTGTTCCCGCGCATCACCTCGCCGATCTGGACGGGGGGTACGTAGGAGCGCCGGTCGTCTAGCCATGCCCGCATGGCGGGGTCGAGAGAGAGGTACAGACCTTCCAGGAGGAGCTGCCCGTCTTGCAGATCTGAGGGTGTGGGAGCGGGGAGGGTGCGTTGACGGAAGGTCTTGCCGGGGACGATGTCGCCGACAGGACGCTCGGCGAGCTCGATTTGTAGGGATTGACGGGCCATTTTTTTTTTTGGCTTAATACTATGGACCTCTTCCTGGTAAGAGGTTGATGTTGTGTGATGTTCAGGTGAGTTGGAGTGGGAAGGTGGTGCACAGGTTGAACTTGGAAATAATTACGGAGGGGTTTTGTGTTGACTTTAACCGGCGGCAGCCATTGCTTTCTTATATTACGGAAGTATCAACACGGAGGATGTGCTAACGTGTATGAATCCGGGGTCGACTACCGCATACGGGGCAGACGCCCGGTATGTATGTAACTATGTAAGTTCCACACACCGCAGCGGCACCTCCGGCGGCCGAGGTCAAGACTGATTTGCTTGCTGCCCGCACGGATATAGCTATGTAGGTCGTCATGATTACCATCATTACGCGCCCAGTGCAATAGGCTTCAATTTGCGTTACAAACACAAGTCATGCAGTTAGCTTCCGTAAGCCACGACGCAATTCGTCTCAAGAAATACCGTTTTCATTAGCTTTTTTTTTTTTTTTTTGTAAAGGTATTGCGAGTTATCGCCATGATTGCAAATCAGCAAAGCTATGGGCTAATACATATGGAACAATTGCCGAGGCAAGTGGTGCTTGGACAAGCCACGGCGGGTCGGCGCACCTCAATTGGTCGCAACCACCGAGAGCATCATCACCTCACCTCCGTGTCGTGTGTGCAAGGCCCAAATGCGGCAATAGAGTTGTGCCAGCCAGTAATTGTGAGAAGCTAAAAAGGCTTAGAAAGAGGGTTTTCGTTTCAGCTTAACCGGACCATACCTATTTATCAGTCGATTATTCTCTACGTAAAAGCCGATTGGTATGTACTGTACTGAGTCAGGTCGCGAGTCGAGTGTGGCATGCACACTACCTATTCTACAGCGCAGTGCCCGCTATAACATGCCTTTAAGCAGCCCCCCCCTTCCGCACTAATGCACCGGTTAGTGGGTTATAGGAGGACAGCAAGACACTTGACAGCCCAGCTGCCCGCGATCGGGACTACATAAAGCAAACAGATTTCGGCAAAAACGCATGGCGAAATGGCCGAGTGGTCGATGGCGGACGATTTAAGTACACCTTTCAGGTTCTTTACTAATCTCGTCTTCCCGAGAGGGAGCGTGGGTTCGAACCCCACTTTCGTCATAACCTTTTATCACTTTATCACTGGCGCTCTCAGGATTTCAGCGGTTATACTGCTAGCGTTCTTTTTGCTTTTTTTCCGCCCACACTTAGTAATAGTCTATGGCACGTGGTCGTGAATGATCTCGGCGCAGTGTTGGTATTGTCTAGTGTTGATTCTACGGTATCTAGGTAAAGGATACCGTCTTATTACAGAGTTATCTATATTGATGGAACTGGTTTTACAACACCGGTAAGTAGGTAAACGAATCGAGGATTGGATGGCCACAGCTTCAACGGGCAAGTAAGCCCCCCCGCGTAGATAACCCCGATTTTCATTTGATCCCTCAAAACAGTTTTCTCATTCTAACTAAATAGACTAAAGTTTAGGTGTTATTATCTGGACGACCGTGACCGCGTCCTAACAACCCTCAACAGCCCCCACGCCACCACCCTGTACGCCGCCGTGCACCCCAGTAACGCGAGTATGTTGACCACCGGGTCGACGTCCAGTTCGTACAGTTCCAACACCTGCTCCCCTGTACTTATCACACACTGCCCATCTGGCAGCATTTGCTCTGCGTTACACGTAAATGTTACTCCCCTCAGACTAATCACCGCGAATGCCCGGACCGCATATCGTATCGGACTCAGATAGTTCATCGCCTGGAAGAGCTTGGGCATGTCGATAGACATGATACCCGCCATTATCTGTGCGACGCTGAGGAACACGCTGGTCAGGTTGACCGCGAAGCCCGTGTGGCTGCTGAAGAGCGTGTTGAACATGATGCCCAGGCTCTCCCCGCACGAGACGATCGCGAAGCAGACAAAGCTCGCGACAAAGTACATCTCTGCCGTTCTGGGCAGTCCCACCGCCAGGTCTGCCAGGATACCAAACATGAGCGCGCTAACCACCTCGAAAGGCACCTCCAACAGCGTGTAGGTGGCGAGGAAGGGTTCGACGCTGTAGATGTAGTCGTCCGACTCCCGGTAGAAAACGTCCCTCTCCGAAGGATAGATGGCCACGTTCTGCAGCATCCCCACAAAGTACAAAGCGCCCACTTGCTGAACAAACCCGATACGGGTCTGAATCGAGTAAAAATCGTGATGGATTGGCGCTATAAATAGCGTAAGGACCAGGCCCAGACCAATGACCTGCATGGTCCGAGCCAGTATCAGGTCCGGCTGACGACCGAGGTTCAAGGTTGCGCGATCTAAAAGGATGGGGAAGGCGGATAAGAAGCCGGCGCGTTTGCGGACGAGTGCGCCGAGTTCTGCTGGTGTTGCCAGGGTTGACTTCATTCTCTTGTTACTATGAGGTGGTGGTCGTCCATCGGGATCCATTGTGGGCTGCTCTGCTAGTTTTGCGGTGGTGTTATCGTCAGAGCTGCTGTGCTCTAACTCTTCCTCCTTGATATTTATCAGACGGGCTTCTTCTTTCCGAGGTTGTTGTTGGACAGGCTGAGATGCCCCCTCTGTTGTGTCAGGGTTTGCTGCTGCGCGAAGAGCTGCTTCTTCCATCTTGTGCTGCTGCCAAGCCTCAACCAACCCTTTTACCCTTTGCCTTGTGTCAGCTTCCCTCTGCTGCTCCTGCAAATCAATCGTGATCAGGTCAAGCGCAAAGTCCGCGGGGTTGGTGTGTTTCGGACACGCAAACCCAAGCCCCTTGAAGTATCCCAACATGCTCCTTGCCGGGCCAGAGTACACCGGTGATCCCCCTCTGGCGAGCAGAAGGACATTCCCAAAATGCTTGCTGAACAGATCTGACCTCGCCTGATGGATGGTCAAGATAATCGTCCGTCCCTCCTGGGCCAATCCCAGGAGCACCTCCATTATGGAGGATGCAGTAAATGCGTCCAGGCCACTCGTCGGTTCGTCCAGGAGCAGGATATGAGGGTCTGTCAAGATCTGCACCGCGATGGATACCCTCCTCTTCTCCCCTCCCGAGATACCCTTGACCAAGTCGTTGCCGATTAGGTTATTAGCACAGTCCCTCAGACCCATCTTGAGCAGTGCTTCCTCTGCTCTCCTGTGTTTCTCCGGGGCGGTCATGAAGGGCGGCAGTCTCAGTCCAGCTGCGAATCGCAACGTCTCACGGACCGTTAGTGATGGTAGGAGCGCGTCGTCGTCCTGGCAGACGTACGAACAGACCGATCTAACCACGGTCTCAGACGGCACAGCTCCGTTAAACGTCATCTCTCCCGATGGTCGGTAGCGCGTTCCAAAACTGTTGCCCAGCCGTAACGCCATCGCATTGAGCAACGACGTCTTGCCACTCCCCGACGGACCCATGATGACGTTCAGAACCCCGGCCTGGAATGTCCCGGTTACTGGGTTGAGAATCACCTTTGTCGTTTTTGGTTTGTGTGGAAGAAGAGACCGCTTGTCGAGCGTCAGTGCAAACCGGTCTAATCCCACATCAATCGTGCGGACCTCTGCCAG
Source organism: Diplogelasinospora grovesii (assembly GCA_033297225.1). Lineage (NCBI taxonomy): Eukaryota > Fungi > Ascomycota > Sordariomycetes > Sordariales > Diplogelasinosporaceae > Diplogelasinospora > Diplogelasinospora grovesii. Next base: position 100,130 of record MU853862.1, on the reverse strand, counting down.
AGACGGAGGCTTGGCCAGCTTCTCCTTTCCGGCTGATAGATCTGCTTCCGACCCAGATCGCGCTCGGGAGATGGTCATTTCGACCTGGAGAGTCTCCAGGCCGACCCACGAGAGAGCAAAGAAGAAGACGACGAAAGCGGCAAGGACCACAATCGGGCGCCAGACCCAGTTCTCCGGAAAGCCGAGCGAGTCCATGATGTACCTCCCTGTGTACGGCGCACAGGCCGGGTTGGATGGACCACCGTCGAAAGGGCAGCCGTAAAAGCTTCCTTCGAATTCGTTTCCGCAGAGCGCTCCCATTACGTAGTACTGCCGCATGTTAGCTTCGTCTTCTTACACTCCTGCGTAAACTTGGACACTTACAGCGTAGGCAACGTACTTCAACCATCTTGTCCACGGAGGGATGGTGTTGCTCTGAATGAAGAATCCACAAGCCATGCTCTGCAGGGTGTAGTTCAGGTTGGCAACCAGTGTTGCGCCTGCAAAGTTCCTAACAGCTGCTACGCACGCCGTGGCACAAGCCACAGCGATGTAATGGTTCAGCAGCACGATCGCAAAGAAGGTAAAGAACTTGGCCGCACCCCGATCGAACCCTGTCATGAAGTAAAAGATGACAGAGAACAGAAAGGGAACGGGAATGTCTTCGGTGAAAAGCCTGGCCAGACGCCTTGACAGTAGCCAGGGCAGAGAACTGGCAACCCCTTCGCTATGCTCGCGGTCAAAGGTCGGCATGTCGATGGTCAGCCGATACACCTCAAACATGAGGAACAAATACCCCTGAAGGGCTGATGCGGTGTAGAGAGCGCCTTCACGGGATCGGATCCCACTCTGATCACGGGCCAGATTGTAGAAGATGTACCCGTTCACCAAGCCCATCAAGACAGCCTCGAGAAGGGCAGCAGCCATCCCCATTGGATCGCGCACGGTTACACGCGACGTCCGGGAAGTCTGGACTCGTAGCTGTCGTACGAAGCCCGCATGCTGCTCTACCACGACACGCCGCGTGCCTGGAGATGCCGCAGCTTTCTCGCCTGTATTCTTGTTCAGGGACTCTACCCCAAACATCTTCTCCGCTTCCGTGACCCAGCTTGCTTTTAGCCGCTGCACCCTAGCGTTGCTCTCCTCTTCGAATTCTGGCGTACGATTGTCGATAGCCGAGAGGTCGATCACAAACTCGGCAGGATTGACAAACACAGGCAGCTCATAGCCCAGTCCCTCAAACCACGCAAGACAGTTCTTGGCTGGACCAGAGTAGACTGAAGAACCTCCCTTAGTCAGGAGGATGAGGTTGTCAAACAGGTCCCATATCTCGGACCGGGGCTGGTGTATCGTCGTGACGATTGTCCTGCCCTTAGCAGCCAGCGTCTTCAGAGTTCTGACCAGCTGAAAGGCACTGGTAGCATCGAGACCAGTGGTGGGCTCGTCCAGAAATAGGACAGACGGGTTCGCCAACATCTGCACGCCAATACTGACACGCCGCTTCTCACCGCCCGAACATCCACGGTGAATGCTGTTGCCGATGCGCGTGTCGGCGCATTCCTTGAGCCCCAGCTCCAAGATGACCTCTTCGACAATACGCTTGCGGTCGGCGGCTGAAACTGAGGGGGGCAAACGGAGCTCGGCCGAGTACTGTAGGGTCTCGCGGACGGTCAAGCTCGGCAGGAGGACGTCCTGCTGCATGACATAGGCATGACGGACGCTCTGCACGCCCGGAGAACCGTTGAAGAGCGTGGTTCCTGTCTGGGACAACCTCGAGTTGCTGCTGGTGGTGATGCGCTCGGCCATCGTGTTCAGCAAGGTCGTCTTGCCGGAGCCGCTGCCCCCAAAGATGGCCGTCAAGGTGCCTGGTTTGAGCAAAGCGCTGACCGAGTTGATGAGGACTTTGGTCTTGGCCTGAGCATGACCAGATTCGACATCCTTCTTCTTGCCGAACTTCTCCTTGAACAGCTCGGGATACGTCGACGGATCGAGAATAGATGGCGAGATATCGACCGTGACTGACAGGTCGCGGATCCGCACGTCGACGGGCTCGACATCTTCGAGCGAGATGGAGTTTGTACCCGCTACCACGAGCTGCTGCTGCTGCTGCCGCATCTTCTCCTGGGAGGGTGCTGGGTCCATCGAGGTAGCAGCCGAGCTGGCTTGCTCGATCTGGTCCTTCTCAACATCGGACTTTGCAAGATGACCCCCAGCAGGTAATGTGCTTCTTGAAGTTGTTATCCCACGAGCAGCCACATCATCAGCGGGCTGCGGAAGCCCAACCAGACCCTGCCCAGTCATGCCGAATATGCGTGGCGGGCTGAGCTATGTGAGAATTGGTTAGCTCAGGTTGCTGTATGGCGTTGATAGCTCCCCGCCCTGCATTCGTTAGATCTGGAATCCATCGAATGGAATCACTGAGCATTTAGGGCTGACAGGTTAGTGCTCCCGTCCAGCTGGGTTGGCCTTAAAAGAAGGAGAAGCGAGGAAGTTGAGAAGAAAGCAACCGGCCGAATGTTTGATGTGGAACACATCACCCTAAGCGATGTTGTAGAGCAAGGGAGAAGGAATGGACCCTTCCAAGCAAACACAAAGGAACTTTGATGCAACCCTGACACCGAGGTATTTTCACTTGGCAGACGGGGAGACATGGCTGCTGTCAACACTTGCATTTCATGTCTGCAAACCTAAACCATGCACATGTGTACGCTTCTGGCATTCTTCGCCAAGTGCAAGAAAGACACCGATGCAGTCGGCATGCATATCGAGCCCGACATCGTGGAAGCATCCAGCGATGACGAGCAGTGGCGTGGCGTAGATCGAGACATGAAGACGGTCAAAATGGGTTGTAACAAAGTTTGCTTGATTGGACAGGATTTTAGAGACGATGGAGTCTTCTCCGTTTGGGAGGCATCCCCGGTCTTTCCTCGCGATCAATTGCGGCTATTTCGACGGGGGGCGTGTGTGACCGCCGAGGTCCTTGTTGAGGCATTCATGGTTCGGAGCGACAAGCGAACCGTTGAGCCCCGGGGAAGCGGGTCTAGCGCTTCGGGACGTCTGCATTCCGTACAGAAGATTCTTTGTCGTGACTAGTTAGCGGCCCCGACATGTACTGCGTAGATAAACCTAGAGCAGAGTTTTCTTCTACCCATCCGGATACGAATTGGGGCTTCTGGTGTGCTAGACCTGCCTGCCGGGTGCGTGCCGGAGAGAGAAAGAGCCAGCGGAAGAGCTGCCCAAAGCGGAAAGTGGGGGTTCTGTAATGCAGGCTTTCGACATGTGAATCGCTTTCTTCGGGGCCCAATCATCGGCTCAGTGATTCTGGGGTGTGTCACTTGCTGACCTCCAGCTGCAACCCGTCCTCTGTCGCCAGAGGAAGTCATCTCAATATCAACTATTGAACGGTGCACAGGTAGGAGGGCGGTGACTAACCGGATAAGAGCCCTGCAAACCTTCCATGTGGCTACTGTCCGTCTCAAGCGGCGGCCGCGATTACGGCAGCTGGGCTTTTCAGCTCTTCGGAGCTACTGCATGTTCCGTGCAGTAGGCCGCTGTGATAGCTGGAATGGCGGCCTTCGGTGGCTGTCGGCAGCCAAGCAAACTTCTAAGGTGGCGCGGAGTCACCGACGTTCCGGCGCTGGCGTTAAGCATTCGGCAGCTGCTGCTACGTATGCAAGTGACTTGCACGCGAGCCGACAATGACAGTTCTGGGTTGTCACATAAAACACGAGGAATTGAGGCACAACGAGGGATATCCAGGAAACGTTGCAGGAAAATTCGCGGCTTTGCAGTTTGCCTGCGAAAAGAGTGTAAACTCGAGAGGTAACCCCGCTGAGAACACTAACACGAGCCGTGTCTGGGCAGACGTGGCATCTCGTGCCAGCCTATTTCCACCACCCCAATATCTTGACCGAACTCTTCCGTTCTTCTCCAGCCCATTTTTCTTTTCGTTCAATTCGTGCCGTTGACGCTGCACAAAACAGTGTCCTCGTATACCCGTGGTTAGCTTGGCACACTGGCTAAACATCCCATAGTCTGTCTGTACCACCGCCCAAGTTGGACTTGTCCATATTTTGTCCATATTTGCACAGTCATCAACCTCGAGTGTCGTTGATGAAATGACACCAAAGGACAGCTCCTCGACAGGCCCGCCAGCCGTTCTCTGTTACTTCCATTCCCATCCCCTTCCTGGTGTTCGCAATGCATCCCCATGTCTCCTTTAGGGCAGCTTCCCAGTGTCTCTCCTCAGTGACACCCGCCAGTCCCTTTGAGTGGTTATGGACCTGGACTATGAGCCCTTCAACACACCATCCTAATACCAAGACCAGATCGATGGCGTGTAACCCTTGCTGTTTCTAGTCTTCGGTAAACTCCAGGGTGTCGCAGTCGGAGCTGCCAAGGGGTGAGAGGCTCCAGGCGTGACCGATGTTGAGCGACTTTCGGTTGCTGCTCTCTCTCAGGCACAAGATGCCAGTTTCTGTTGCTGGCCTTTGTTGAACTGTCTGATGCACCGCCTTGCGCATGCGACACTGGCCCTACCGGCGGACTCCTCGCAAAAGCCCGCGCTTCGCGAGTCGTTGGGTTGGGTCTTGGATCGCGGATATGGTACATGAGAAGGTAATACCAGGTCTACCTGTGCCTGATGAGTCCTCATGAGTCCGAACTCCGAGTCCCAACAGAAACATCGACGACGCCTCTATTACCGACGAAACCGCCACCTGGTGGTCCCGGTCGAGCTGTTCGACCCCATCCCATCGAAGGCATTCCCATTCGTGGAGGCGTGGGCCCTGCCGCACCAGTCCAACGTCCCCCAGTTCTTCTCCGCTCCCTTTTTTCGTCTATAACCTCGACAACCTCGTCGCCAGAGGAGGCAGAGCTGGCGGTCTCAGAGTCGGCCATCTTGCCGTACATGGCTACCCTTCTTAGTCGAAATAGGCCGTAGATGATCAAAGATATGAAGATGGTAAGGAGGAGGAGGATCACTGCGATGGCCACGTTTGGCTGCATGATTGCAAGTTAAGACGGTGTCTAGCCCTCCAAGGCAATATTCAATATCGGTATGTTGAAGGCCTTCAAATAAGGGTCTTTCTCAATTGACTGAGATTCCTGTGCAATGGACACATGTTGTCTAAATTGCAGACGACGAAGAGGCTGTCACTGTGATCTCTGCAAGTAATCAAATGCTGCAGCGTTGTTGGCATGGCAGCGGCATGCTTGCAGTGATTGCAGGGCCGATGATCCCCGCTGGGCGCTGCCAGACTGCTAGCAACAGCATGTCCCTTCTCCGGCAGATCAATGCGCAGGGATACCTGCCCCGCGTTATGGGCGTGAGCTTTCAGCTGAGGATGGCAACGGTTTCGTGACGTTTCATTGGTTGGGTTCAAGATTGGCTGCATTGCACGCAGGGTCTTCCCCTCAGTTGATTCAGTCTCGGGGCTTTTCAGCCAGTGTAGCTCATTGATGCAGCAATGGCCGGTCTGGCACGCTTCGTCTCTTCCCGTAGCAAATCGCTCGAGTGTCGGCGCTTGCGGCCGATATTCGGCCTAAAGGGTTGTTTGTCTTCGTTCGGAGCATCTGTCTTCTCTTCGAACGTCGGCGCATCTGGAGTCGGATTGGCTGGTTTGATGTCTGGCTTACCCTCAACCTTCTCGACACGTTCGGGTTCGCGCTTTGGTATTTCGGCTGCGACAACAATACCGGTACCGTCTTCGCTAAGCAATCCGCGAGCCTGCAAAATTTGTTTAAAAGCGTCGAATCGTTTCCGACATGTCTTGTTCTCGACATTCGCAGCCTTGAACCCGGATGACGCCCTCTCATAGAGAGCCCACGCCTCGCAATATTTGTCTTGGCGCTGAAGGATGTAGGCCAGCTTGGCGGCGCAGGACAGCGTCTTTGGATCTTGGGGTCCTAGCTTTGCTTCGTAGCCTTTCAGCGCTTGACAGCCAAATTGTCGTGCTTCATCAAAAAGACCCTGGTCGCGTAGCACACTCGCGAGACTTTCTAGACACTTGAGAGTGCTCATGTGGTCGGGAGCCAGGCGTCGCTTGAACCCTGCGAGGGTTCTTCTGTAGCTCTTCTCGGCATCTTCTAGCTTGTTCTGGTCCTCAAACAGCATGGCCATGTTGGTCAGACAGACAAGCGCGTCGGGGTGCTCGGTGTCGCCTCGCTTCTCGAAGCCAGCCATGGCCTTTTGGTAGAGGCCTTCTGCCTCGTCGTACTGCTTCCGCTTTACCAGCACTTTTGCCAGGTTCTGCAAGGTGCGCAAGATGAAGGGATGTTCTTGGGGCAGTTGGTTCTCGAAGCCTTGGAGTGCTTGACGGTACAGCTCCTCGGCTCTGGCAAACTCCTTGCGATGCTGAAACACCAGAGCTAACGTTGTCTTCACCGTGAGCGTGTCCGTGTTGGACGGCCCAAGGACGACTTGCATGCCCTCCAAAGCTTCCTCGGTGAGTTTCTGTGCTTCTTCGACGTCGCCTGGCTTGGATCGTCTGAGCAAGATTACTGCAAGCTGGCTCATATTGGTAAGTGTGTCCGGGTGTTCCTTTCCGAGGGCGTGCATCCTTCTCCCAAGCGCCTCTCGACTCTTGTCCACCGCGAGACCAGGCTCAGCCTGATAGTGCAGGGCCATGGCCAAGTGTCCCAAGCTCTCGATTGTGTTTGCATCTTCGCGGCCGAGGTGCTTCTCTCGCCAGACGAGTGCTCGAGTAATCAACTCAGTCGCTGTGCTATATCGCCCTTGGTGTGTCAGGTTCGATGCGAGGTTGTTGACACTTTCGATAGTGCTCTCCGCCTCTGATCCGTCCAGCTCTTCTCGCTTTTGGAGCACCACGCGGTTTAGTTTCTCGGCTTCTTCATAGTCGGCCTTCCCTTCCAGCGTGAAAGCGAGGTTGCTCATGCTCTTCAGAGTCATTGCGTTTTGCATCCCAAGCAGCTTTGTCCTCCCATCGACCGCCCGTCTGTTCATCTCGAGCGCTTCGTCGTACTTGCACAGTTTCTCCAGGACCACTCCGAGGCTATCTGCAACAGCAAGCATCTCGTCTTCCCTCCCCGGTGTCCTTTCCAGGCCGGAAAGCGACTCTCGGCACAGCTCCTCCGCGTCGTGATACCTGCCATTTTCCAGGAAGACAGCCGCCAGCTTTGATGCAACGAGTGACTGGTCAGCTGTCAGGTAATCGGCGATGGCTTCGTCAGAATCCCTGCCGTAGAGGTAGAAGGCAATGCTGGGCACCAGGCGTTTGGTCTTGCTGAGCATGGCAGCTTTTCCCGGTCCTTGTGCGTAGACAAGTCCCATTGCCGCCGCCCATCGACTCCATTGTCGATTGCCTTCATCCAGGCGGTCTCTTGTCCATTTATGAACCAAACTGTGCATGGAGAAACTCTTGGTTCCCACATTCCAGGTGATGAGGCACAGTTTGTTGAGAAGCACGAGCGCGCTCCTTACCACGTCTGGCTTCTGTTGCCGACCTTCGACCACTGGATATTGCTTGAGGCACTTTAGTGCTCGGCGGATACGAGGGCTCCCTCGGCTCGACTGTGTTGCTGCTGTCGGCTGCGTTTCCCGGTTCGAGAACCATGATACCAAGTTGAATATTCTCATGAAGGACATGGGCACAGCCTGCGGCGGTACCGTTTGCTGTGCATCAGCTGGCAGACGTCTCGATGGGGTGCCAAGATAAATGGTTTCAGGGATGTCCTGGAAATGAAGGGACGCGGCAATGTCCAGGATCTCGAGGGCCAGCACTGACTCTTCACGCCCAGACGCTTTGATGATGTTTCGCGATACCTCCCAGGTTGTATAGACCGAGTACTTGTATCCCTCGCCTCCCTGATCAAGAGGATCAAACATCAGGTCTTTGAAGTTCTCCCGATACACGGTGAGGTACTCGTCCAAAGTATATCTCTCTTCGGAGATTGCTGCGCCGGCCTGGACAATGGCAAGTGCCAGGTAGCCGAGAGTATGGACCAGTTGCTTTGCTTTCGGATGGTAGTCAGCGTCTTGCTCCACCAATCTTTCTTCGCCGGCTACCTTTAGAAACAACCTAATGCTCTCGTCCGGATGCATCTCGGCCAGTTCCTTGTACCCCACTGTTGCCAGATTTCGACAGTTCCTATTCCTTGTCGTGACAATAATGCAGCCCCTTTCGGACTTGGGGAAGAATCTGGCGACATCGCCAATACTCGGATCGTCCGCGTTATCGAATATCATCAGCCAGTTGTCGGGGAAGTCGCTCAGCCAGCTTATAACCTCGGCGGCGAGCTCAGAGGCGAGGTCTGCCTTTTCAGAGGCGTCGTCCCTCAAGTCCCCGTGAGAGTGACCGGTGTGTGAACAGAACAGGCTTGCCGCTAGGATAGAGCTCGATGAAGGGTGGTCGCCTTCCGCTTTGTGAGCCTTGAGGTTCGCAAGCTCGGCTATTCGACCGAATGAATGTTTGAGGGTAAATAAAGATGTGGCATCCACCGCGAATGCCCCCCAGAATCTGCGAAATTAGCATTGGTCTCAGCCTCTTTCGTTGTCTCCAGGGAAACTTACTTCTCTCGATGCTTCTCAGCGAACTTTAGGGACACCTGCGTCTTCCCTGAACCACCCATACCGTATAGTACGAACCGCTTCTGGCCTCCTTCCGCATTATGAGAGAAGAATGATGTTTCCATTTCTGCCAAGATATCGTCTCGTCCGGTGAAATAGCCAGCCGCCTGTTGGAGAAGATGATAATGCTTATTGTGCTTTTCGTTTCTTGCCTCGGGAAGCAATCCCACCAGCGCGTGTGGTAGCATTGACGTGAACCCAGTCCATTCCAGCTGACGTGCTGTGCCCTTGTCAGTAGAGGTCCTTCTATGGTGGTCGGATGTGCTACGCGGTACATACCTGCAACAGGCTGCGGCTGTTTCGGCCGGTCCGTCTTGTGATACTGATGCAAAATTCCCTTCATAGAACAGGCGGCCGTGGCTGCAGCGTATTTCTGAAATCTTTTATTCTTATGGCAGTCGGCATAGTCGCAAACACTCTTGATGATGATCGTGTCAATGTTGCTGAACATGCCAGCACCTTCCATCTCAAAGGCAATTGCTGAATGCTCTTTCGCGACTTGGTCTCGATCTTCGCCAGACTTCATGACGACGTTGCCTGAAGCAATGGGCCCAATATGAATCCATGGATCGCGAACCAGCCGTTCTCCGATCTGTTTCTGCCGGGGAGATCTGTGAATCAAACCATCGTCGGCGCAGTGCAGCTCGTCGCATGATAGCTTCAAAGCTGCTTTGCAGGTATGGTCTGTTTTAGAGACGCATCTGTTGCAGACTTCACACTCTTCCCAGGGAAGGCGATGCTTATGTCTGAAATCAGGCTTGAACAGCTTGTCCAGTTCAATGCCCGGATAGTCGTACTGCCCCTTGCCGTCCGCTCGCTGGAGGGCTTCGATATTTTCCAGTGTAGCATCGTGGAGCCTGTCACGGTGAAATTCCGTGCTGAACGCGTGGACTAAATTCCGTATGTTCGTGCTCGGCGGGGGGATAATATCCATCATGCCATCCTTGTAGACGTCGCCGTCCGGTAGGCGTCGGACGAGATCATACTGCACCACGTATTCGCTTATGATAACGTCACCTAGAAAGATGTCGTTGTGCTCGTTGTCTTTCGGGATACCTGCGCAAATACCGACCAGAAGCGCAAGTCGGATGCCGGTGAAGCTTGGATTCATCTGTGCCGAGGCTGTCGACGAGTTCGCGGTGCCCATGCCGGCGAGCAGTACGAGGACCACGTCGTGCGGGCCAATCCGTCCCGTTGTGTACTTGTTCGCATCGCCTGCGACTCTGCCATAGTCCTTGTCGTAGTAGATGTGGTCAAAGACCTTTGCTACTGCATCGTACTCCAGTTGAAGCGCGCAGAAGATGGCGATTTCGAAATCCTCCCTACGGGCAGGAGGTATAAAGTCGTCCATGTTTATGTAAACAGAAGAAGAGCAGCTAATACGTGTTCAGAAAAGTAGCGCTTCAAGTGCTCGGTTAATGGCATCCTTCAAACGCAAGATAATGTTCCAAAATTGAAATGTTTGAGTTCTTGGAGGTTCTGTGAGGGTCGATAGATCGGGTACAGCTGGAGCGGGGCAGTGCATCTCGAATGTGCGTCGCGCTTTCCCGAAGTGCCTCGTTGCTGACTGCAAGGTAAGGGTGGGGTGACGCTCACCGAGCACAGCCATGCCGTCGCAGCCTACATCTACATACCTACCGCTGTGCAAGATTGAACTCGATTTGTGGTTTCTGAATTCAAATAACGCAATAGAATTGACGTTCAAACAGTATCAGATACCTAAGTTATACTCAAAGTGCTCATGTTAGTCGACAGCCGTTCAGTTTCAGTGGATGCATGCAGATACCTATTGAGATTTGCAAGAGCCTGAGAGCATTGAGCAGTGCTATTTTACGCTCACTTTAGTTCAGGTTCTGACTGGAAGGCTCGTCATGACCGCCGCTGTAGCGGACGACGTGGTTGGGACGAACCGCACGATCATCGAAGACTAAGGTAGGTACATTAAGAGTTACTCGCATGGTCACAGACGGGAATCATGATACACATTCAATATTCCTGTACCTGGCCCATGAAAGCCGGTAGTCGATTACAGATCTCCTTTCGACGCGATACGACGCTGACCTTCGTGGGCTCGACAAGAAGAGGAAGCCACATTTGGCAAGACCTGAGTGACTATTGATGATTAGTGGAATCCCCCTGGCACGGTACAGGATCCGTACACTAACATATCGAAGTCGTTCCTTGTCGCTAGGCAAAACTCAGCAGACACCTCTGGTTAAACATGTTACTGAGGACGACGCCAACACACGCGCGCGAGATGTTTGTTATGCCCGGCAGAAGATGGGTAACTTATATTCGCAGCCCGGAGCCATAAGAGATTCGTGCAGTACAATCGAAGCAGAAACGAATCTCATCGCAAGTTCAAGCTATTTGATATCCCAGCCTCCCACTCCCAATCTCGACCCCCACAGTATACCAACCCATACCCAAGTTACAATATGATGCCATGCCTAAAATCCATTGCTCCCTAAGCCCAACCGCCGAGGAAATCCACTTCAAATAGTCCATCATGAAGCCAAAGTAGCAGAAAAATAACAAAGCTATACCTATGATGTAGCATGATTGGTTCCCCAGAAGAAAAACGCCTATATGAATGTCGGCTTCCTTCTCCTGCCGCCCTTGTAAGAAAACTCCAGCCTCGAAGCCGTGTCCCAGACAATGTAAGACCGTTCATCCAACCCGATAATGCCCGCCTCCCATCCACTTCCTAACTCCTTTCTTCGGCTGGTCCGTTGCTCCTATACCAAAGAAAAACACAAATGCCAAAAGCCAGAACGAGAAGCGAGACTGCTATGATAGAAACAAATAGTATAATGTCTGTAGCGAGGGTTTACAACAGCAAGGGGTATACTGGCTCTGAGGGCCGAGGTCGTTGCAGCTGGCAACAATATGCTGATGTGTGAAGATAGTAACGAAAAACAGAATCATGAATTGGGGTGAGAGTAGATCGTATCGTCGACCGAGTAAGTTGACCGGTAAGGACATGGTTGAGTGAAAAATTGTTGGCGAAGTGATTTTCATAGCAGTAAAATGTCTCACGCAGGTAGAAAGTCAATACCCCTATCGCGGATGACACGCTGCCAGTCCCAGACGGATACCCACTCGCCGACCTCCATGAGATGCCAAATCTCTTCAAGCACGTGAAGAACGCAATCGGTATTCCGTAGGCCAGTATACCCGCGCACTGTCCTCACAGCGGCCCGGATTCGGTTTTGTTTGCTAGGAGTGAAGCATGCCGTACCAATGACAAGGCAGGGGAGAAGGAGTAGGGTTTGGCTGGGGTCGCTAGGTTTGAACGAGTCGAGGATGGCCAGTGCTTCGTCAACGGCGAGGGTGATACGCCGGTCCTGGTCAGGCGGCTGACGGATCGGGGGCGGCGACTCGGCACGAGACGAGTCATTGATCTGGTGGGCATCGATGAACGGTAGGGCGCCCGCACTACTGCTCTTGCGGGACGGCGGCGTTTCCCGGCTGTGGTGGAACCCAAAGGCGGCGTTCGAGCCAGCAGCTAGCCTTGGCGACGAGGCACAACTTGTCGAAGCCGAATGCGGAGGCGTGTTTACGACTGACGAGTTGGGCATCATGGACATTGACGGGGCGAAGAAGGCGAGAGATGTTGATGGCTGTGACGAGGTTGACGGCGGATAGACGGTTCGGAATAAGTAGATCCACAACATTTGCTTGTACAGCTGCCCTACGCGCTCGCGACTGTCTCCAGGCGGCCAGTGCGGCTTCCAGTTGCGGATGGCAATCTCGAGATCTACGGCGCTGTAGAGGCTGCCATATTCGACAACAGGATCTAGCTGAGCTGCCATGTTGTCTCGAATGGTGTTGCGGATTGTCGTGATCTCCGACATGTACTTGAGAAGACCGTCGGCGACACCGAGGAGTCGGGGTGGGTGCATCGGCGGGAGGACAACATTTTCGCCAGACCTCAAGTAGCGCTCTCGTCCGTCGGGGAAGCAGATCAACTCATCGACGTAGATGTGGTACTGGAAGAATTCGGTGATAAATGCCAGGAAGGCGGGATCCTCAGGCTGAGCGCTCTGTATCATGCTGTAGTAGGCCTTGAGATGGATCCGATGCTCTCCTTCCGAGTCGCCCTTGGCCATGGACTCGAGCAGGAAGCAGAGCATTTGACCGAGGGTAGCCGACCGGATGACCTTGTTGTCTCCCGAGTCCACCATGCCATCCTCGCCGTCTTTCTCTTGCAGAAACTTAGTCCGGGCGTTGTTTGAGTGGTAGTCGGAGCGCTCCTGTAACGCCTCGAGCGATGTGTTGGGGTTATTTCTGAGTAGGTTCATGCCGTAAGGGGTTTCGTAGTCGATATGTTTGCTGGCAAGCGACAGAATGGAGTGCATCAGTCCCTGATGTTTCACTGCGAGCGGCACGAGCATGTCTTTGAATGCATTTTTATGCTCTCCTTCAACGGTCAGCACGGTGCTGAGGTGCTCGTTGTAGTGCTTCCAGAAGATCATGTCTTCGACCGTCTCCAGGCCGTGGAAGAGGGGCTGCATGGTAATGGATGGGCAGCTGTTTGACTTCATGCGTTCTGTGATCTGGGGTTAGCCCGCGCTTTCGCCCAGACATCAACGGCTTGTCATAGATTGTCCGGTACCTTCTTCGGCTTTCTCCTTGCCGCTCTTCCAGACCGTCTTTTCCGGGTATCCCTCACAGATCACGGCGTTCTTGTAGCAGTTCATACCTATAAAGAGTCAGCATTCCATATCTCTGAGATAGATGGGTGGTCGATAACTTACATCTTGGCTTCGCTTCATCGCACTTTTTTTTTCGCTTGCGACAGGTCAGGCAACCTGTCTTGGAGCGCCCCTTTGTGACTTTGTTCGCGGTGACAATCGGGGTCAGTGGGTGTTTTCTTGGTCTACCTCTGGGCCTCTTGGTCTTGGGTTGGGCTTGTGCCGGGGGAGCATCTGCATTTGTGTCCGCTGCCAAGGGAGCCTCCTTCAAGTCGTTCAGGCGAAAGTCATCATCGTCCATTGGTTCCAGTTTAGGTACTGTTAGTATGTCGTAGTTCTGCGCGTCGTCTGCTTGGTGTTCCCAGGCATCGCCGTGGCTGTCGCTGCTCCCTCCCATCTCGAAACTGCCGTCGGAGCCCCCTACGTATGATGCCATGGTCCAGGATCCGTCATATCCAGACGAGGATGCCGACTGTCCTGAGTTACTGCCAGTCGGCGAGCAAGACGCGCTTGAGGCGCAGGTAGCGTTGTCGGCCATGGAGCAGGGCACATCCATTCCAGTGTCCATTCCGGTGTCCATTCCAGTGCTGATAGGCGAGAGCTGGCCGGTCTGGGAGATGCTCATAGACGACGCCATGGAGACAGAGGTTGAACTTCGTGATAATGAGCCCAGCCAAGGCGACTCAAAGCCCGTCGAGTGGATATCATCTGAGTCCGCAGAGTCGTTGGTGTCCGACCATTGGAGATCCCCATTGCCCGACGCAACAGGAATAGAGCAGGCCATTGCTCGTCAATAACGACACCATACCAACACGGTGAAAACAAAATGGGCGGCTCGGGGAGAGCGAGGGGCCCCGACTCTTAAGGGAAAGAGAGCAACACTATTGGGCTGAGGGGGGCGGAAGAAGAAAAGAGACCGAAGATTCGGCACCGGGGGACCTTAGCTTGGCTCCGTTGATCAGATATCTCAAACGGTGGTCATAGGTTGAGCATCATGCAACCAAATGTGGAGAATGGAGAAGGATGAGAAGGTGACGAGGAAGCCACCGTTGTGAGTTGTGGGATGTAGTTCTGATCAGTCACAGCCAAGATGGTACCGACGATCAACGCTCTCAGCGTGCCGTTACAGCCTTGAGAGTGTGTCTCTTGTGGAGGGAGGATTGTCTGAGCAGGCCGAATTGAAGGTATCTTGTTGGTGGGGAGGTGGAGTGGCTGTCTTATTTGGCTTCTGATGCGCTGCAACGGGTGGGACATGGAGCGATAGGCTCAAGGCGGAATATGATCTTCGCGAGCCCACGCCTCAACCCATGCACCACGGTCGGGAGGGTTGGTACAAGGGACTGTGGTAGGGGAGGTGGACGCATCTCGGCTTCTCCACATTGCTGTCTTGGAGGGGAGGGGAACGGTACACGCTAGGGACAGACGCGAGAATGGGGGGACAGACCAGCAGAAGGTCAGCGTGCTGGTTTTTGGCTCGCGCAGAGAGCTAAGTGACTGTGGGGATCCCAGCAAGCCGCCAGTGACCTTGGGGAAGCTGACTGATCCGAGCTGATCTGGTGTGTGAAGACGCAAGCCTCGAACCATGATAATCATCAGTTTCCCGCGAGCGACTTAAGTTGCGCAACGAGCGAAGTGGGATTTGAGCGAAACGACAAAACACTTTGCTGTGAGTGGAGGATAGCTCTCTGATAGCCCGTCTCAGATGGGGTCGCTCCTGCTGTTTTTTGAGACGCAACTGCGAGTGGAAAGCCCCAGCATCCATCCAACGTTCCTTCCTCGAGAACGATGTTCCCTGAAGTCCTTTCTGTGGGTCTCCATCTTGCGTTGAGGCCAGCAACCCCCGATCTGTCCCGCAGAGGACCTGTGAGTACTGTGGTACTCGCGACAGCTGCGAATACCACGCCGTCCGTCTGTCGCAGCCATGTTCAGTCGTAGATTTTTCAGTGCTGCTAGCGAATCTCGCAAGGATACCGTACTGCAAGCATGGACCAGGATCGCTGCACTGGGGTACTAGCGCAGACGGTGCACGACAAGGTCGAGCGAGATCAAGAACGCCGGCCGGGCTCCACATTTTGCAAGGGAAAGAGATGCGGCAGGAATGGACACAAACCCAGCCCTCGTCATTTTCCATAGAGCGAGGGGTTAGTCTGGCAACAGCCATTGCTCCTTCAACTGAACTTGATAGAAGAGATGCTTGTTTCCCCGCCTGCAGCGACGGATCTCTAAACTCAGAAGGTTCCTGTTCCGAGTTGTCCCTAGATAAGTTGTCGAATCTCCCGGCTTGCCAAATTGGAAGCTCGTGTCCCCGTTCGGAAGTGGCAGGGACGCAAAAATAAGGCAAGCCGACCGTCGGGTCAAGAGCCTTTTCTGCGACTACAACAAAGTAACTAGCCAGACTGCCAATAAAAGACTCATGGATTTCGTCAGTGATTATGACTGGCTGCCCTTTTCTTTCGGTGGTTTCTGTGGCTGTTCCATCCTAAGTGCGTTTTGTGACATGTCGCACCGAGAGACAATGCTTCGACTGCTGACGCCTTCTGTCACCTTGATCTGTAAGGTTAATTCCGGCAGTCATTGAACGGTAACACTGCAGCCTTAGATACCCTACACAGACGAGTCTTTTTGCCGATTTGCACTCATAACTGTGATTTGCGCAACACATGTAGCATGATATCATGGCGAGATTGTTATCCCATGCAAAGGGACGTTCCGGGTAGTCGACGCATATGCGCACTGTAGGCTGTTGGAGAACACTCGTTCGAATCCTGGGCAACGTGGTTGCTGAGTATGGGTCGGAGGCATCCATAATTTCCCCGAAATTTCTCTTGTTGTCTTGCTTGTCTCCTCGAGACGCGCCAGCGAGGCATCGGTATAGCATAGAAGATGCACGCACTGTCTAACGGCTCACGTCAACTCGCTGCCTGTGGCGTATTCAGGGGCGCCCCTTTCTTAAGAGTCTATAGCCATCTCGGTCACAATCCCATCCGGTAAAGCTGTCCTGCTGTGTCACCATTACAACTCCTACTCACACATCAAGCCTTCATGTACTGTATAAGCAACCATTGCGTTGCTGTTGGGCAGATACACATGCGGGGTAAGATTCCGTTGGTTCTCGACAAACCAGTTACCTTGCCTCATTGCGACCCGATCTGGGAGCTGAGAATATGCTTCGTTCAGCGAATTAAGGTGAGCATCTGGCGTGGGGTCCAGGAGCCCAACATCGCGAGGAAAGAGCATCCATCCATTACGAAAACAACTAAAGTGCCAATGAGATCGTTGCGTCATGGACAATTCTGCGGCTAACAGTCCGAAACTACGATGCACAATCTCCTGCCGAGCTCATCACTGCGGCTAGCCCTCAGTCTGGGCCCTCGTCTGATGGCTGGAGACTATGGGCTTCAAGAAACTGGAGAAGAAAGGCATGCAAAAGCCTGATGGCAACTTATGAGTCACAACTCTGTTTGAACGACTCGCGTCTGACTTTTCCTGTCCGTCCATTCATGTCAGTCCAAAGTCTTCCATACAGACACCTCCATATGCACGATAGCAAACCGCCCGGGACTCGTGTTGTGAGCATGAACTCAGCCCGCCAAAGGCCAGGGTCCATTGTGCTCATAGCGCAGAACCGACTGAACGGGGAGATCGTCCGCGACGGGCCCTGCCCTGGCCTCCCGATTCGGTGACGGTGTGTCTGGACCGCAATATGATCCGTGTGTAAGCTTTGGGCCGCGCCTGACCAAAGTGCCATATAAGGCTACATCTCGCGACTTGCATTCCCAAACTCGATGAAATAAGGAGGTAGTAATCTAAGGAAGAACCTCGTGAGAAGCACTGTCGGGCTAAATTGAAGATCTGACCCATCTGCGTTCCATCCTGCGATCTGCACCCAACCGCACCATACTGTGGTGGACATTGGGTCAATTGTCCAGTTGCTGCAGAGGCGTGCAGCGTGTCATTCGGGAGAGATTCGGAAATAAGATCAGCCTCTTCACATGGGCATTCACCGGGAACTAAGTGAAGGATGGACATTCACTGTTTGACGATTTACAAAGGGCTCTTTCTTAGCTTCTGAGGCACGAATGGCATTGTCTCAGCAGTGAGAAGTCTCGTCTTCAAAGTCAGTCTTTCTGCACAGATGTTGACATTGTTGCGCGGCTTCCCTTTCTTTGAGCTCCAAGCCCACCCGGAACATCGGCCCAGGTGTGCGCTGCTGCCCCTCTTCATCATCCCCGTCCGTGCTGATTCGTTTCGAGGACGATCCCAGATTTGACATTCTCAGTATACGAACCCCTCAGCTCCATTTTTTTCTCCGACATCAAGGCCGCCTCGCGGGTCGGTGGCCGCTCAGCTCTCCACAGATCAAGAAGTCTTCACCAATGAACTGCCACAATTGACAATTCTCGTGCTTGAGCTATCAACCGCCAGCCCCTCCTCCAAAAAATGCATACTACACAGTAAACATACTCAAGATGCAGACAGACTAATAAGTGTATGGCCTCGGTCTAGAGCACATCTGCAGCTGGTATGTGGAAGCGCACATTAGAGTCATATTCATGTCTGTCACATCTAGGCCCAATAGTGGAAGGAGCTCTGCGAACTCTGCCTCCGGAAAATTGACGGAACTGCCGTATGGTTCCTCAGGTGCAAGGTTGGGGAATCAGGGAAGGAACGAATAAGGACCGCAATTCGCCCATGACTTGCTTTTTGCTTGGGCTGAGGTTCCAACGCAGAAGCATCTGCTGCTCTAATCTGCTTTCAGCCCGAGCATACTACAGTATCTAAAGCATCTTGCCAATATGCAGGGAAGTTTGCAGTCTGGGACCCCTCGCTGACCTTCTCGCATTCCGGCGAGACTGCCTAAGTCCAGGCCCGTTTCCTCCACCATTTGCCCTCCAATAGAGGACGCCACAAGCCTCTGTGCGGCACGGCTTTGCCATGGATCCCGGATGCGTCGATCATATCTCACATTTTGTCTTGCGGGTACCTCCCTCACCTCTAGCCTCAAGTGGTTCGACCTTTGTCATCAAGTCCCCAGGAGGGTATTCCTTGGCTTAATCGCCCGCGCGAGTTTTTATAAGTTTGGTAATGGGTAAATGTACAATTTGGAAAGCAACACGATGACCGATAACATCTGGAGACTTATAGGTTCGGCAGCAGAGGGATGTTCGAGCGAGAAGTGCCGTCTTCCATACAGACAAGATCAGAGCGGCTAGCCCCAGCACTGTTTCAATGCACCAGGTTTTTGTTTGGAGGGGCCGAAATATGGGCCAATGCTGTACGAACCCCCACGCTGACCAGGCTCTAGCATTGTTGCATTTTGATGAGAGACTACAATGAGCAGGCTCGGCAGGTTATCCCTGGATCAATGAACGCGAATACATATGTTATCGAGCAAGGTTGCTCCGCCTTCCATGACAGATCTGCAAAGCGCCTCGCTCCTGCGCCGGAGTACCAAAGTGTCTTGCGAGATGCGTGAACTTGCTTTTCCACAAGCACAGGCGGCTCGATAGCAAAAAAGAGGCTCCGTACACCTGCCAATAGTGGCAGCCAGCATCCATGGATCAACCCCGTGGGACAAATGCTGGCTGTATCGTAGATTTGCAGCATTCGGAAACAGCACTGACTACCTTGCATATTGGAAGGTTTGCTCCTTGCACTCAGACTCTGTCAGACCAGAACGAGCAAGCTTCTCGCCGCGAATCGGACATGTCTTCTGGGCACTCCTGGGCAGCATATTCCAAGAGTCAATCTTTCCTTCGCACCGTCGAACATGCGGCCTTCCATGGTTAAGTCGCCATTGCACGCGACCGTCAGATACGAAATCGAGGCGTACCCCACACTAAGTACGCATGGCCCAATGCGAAAAGGCTATATCCACCCGGTGAAATCGCTATTTGCCCGGTGGATACCAACCAACAAATGTCTACTGGTTCTGAATGGCGTTAGGCCCACTTAATTTTCAGCAAAAGCCACAGTAGCCACAGGTACAGTTTCTGGCGCCGCCGCAGTGCGATGCCATCTTTTTAACGTTAAAACTGCCGCGTCAGTATCCAAAATCGCGAAAGCAGCTGAGATTATCGTGCGCAAAAGGCAAGACAATAAGCTTCACCTTCCTAGGCCCGAAGTAAACTGCGTTTACGCTGACAATTGCGCGTGCAGTAGCCTGCCTTTTTACTGCGCGTACCTTAACTCTGAGCAAGCAGGGGTACTTGTGGCTGAATCGTCCCATGATTGGGTGCATCTCAGTGGGGTATCCACTTAACTATGTCTCCACCGTATGAATATAGCGATTTCACCGGGTGGATATAGCCTTTTCGGGCCCAATGTTGCGCCATTACACCATCAAGCTGGGCTCTCTGGGCTCCTTGTCAGTTCACTCAGCGCCGCTCACTTACAGCAGTCTGTTGGTGCAAAGGCGCCGCTTACTAGTATCAGCCCGGCCATATATGGAAGGAATATCGAAGGCCCCGGCGCCGACCGTGTTTAAGACACCCGCGGACGCGTTATGGCTTTCCCACCACCCACCTTGACCCCGACAAGCTCGTGCACGGGGAAATGAGGGGCGACAAATCCCCAAAACTCTCGGTTTGCCAAACTGGGAAACCCTGTCACCTTCGACTCTGGTGCGAAATGTTCACCCCTCAGTTGTCCGGCATCGCCATTGCCGTTTCGTCAACGCGAGCCCCAATTGGCCCATGTCTCTCAAAGCATCATGCAAGGCTATGGCCTGTTTCACACGCCGAGAAACGTGATTTCGCGACTCGTTCAGCCCAGGTGTGCAGACCTGACGTCGCTTGGACCGGGCATGGTCAGACTCCAGAACGGTACGTCCCGTCCGCGGCTCCACACCTTGAGGTTGCCCAGTCTGAGTCGGTCCCGAGTGCTCCCAAAGTCGAACATTGCACGACATACGGAGTACAGCACAAGCAAACAGTATGTCATCACATTCGACCGACCGACGTCGGCTTCTCTCTTCCTGCAAAATCACTGGATATCGCACAGATTGCAGTGCGACCCTTTGAGAAATCTGGGACTAAACCATCACGCAATCGATCCACCGCTCCAAGCCCTCTCTTGTGCGGGGTGGATTTCATGAGGCTAATGCAAAAAACCTGGAAGCAGGCAGATGCGGCACACTTCGGTTGAGGGTACTTCGGAACCATCTCGCTTCACACGCACTAAGGGTGCTTCTAGCTACTCAGCAGCCCTACTTTCGCATTTTCCAGCGCACTGTTGGCCATAGCACAGCGCCTCAGCCATTGGGACCGCATTGCAGCCCAGCAAGTAGCCAGTGGCTTAGCATTCTGCTCACAAGCCCCGCAACCTTGGCCTCTCTGGCCCTTAACCTCGCATTGCCTACACCGAGTCAGCATATTCAGAGTATGGATATTAGATGCTGGCAGTCGAAGGAAGGGTAATATGTAGTGTCATTCTGGCTCGATCGAGAGGCAGTCGGACAAGTGTTGTTGTCGTCATTGCTTGGCGCCGGCCTTGGCACGGCTATCCGGCCGACCTGGGGAAGTTTATCCCATTCTCTTGTCTGCATGCCCCTATTTCTGCTACGTAAATCAGGAGCATATTGTTCATGAGAAAGATAATGGTCGTAGAGGTTTGCACTGCCTGTCGTTTCCCCAAAGCCGCAATTCGCCGTTGGGCGCAACATTTCTAATCACTCTACGTCATGCCAGCGCATAGCGTATCGCACACTCCCTCAGGCAGTTCATCCCACTTTGCAAAGTTGCATGTGAAAGGGTCCACGATGCAGCGCCTAAGTCGAGAGTCTAAGTATGGTTACACTGGGCGCGAGACACACCGCCAGTCTTGACTCTACAGACACTGGGGAGACCCCAGTACGAGGCACGATCTCAGGGTCCTCCTGCAGCGGACAACATTTGCATTTTCATTACCAGTCGCCTTTCCCCCGTGGTTCCAGATGGGTCCTTGGAGTCCACTGTTACTGCAGAGTCTGTTGGTAGAAAGGGGTTCCAACCACTGCAGCCAGTGCAGCCAGTGTGCACAGACGGCGACAGGTTAATACCAGAACCTGTCAAACCACCAAACAAAAGCGCTTCTCCACTAATAAGCTGCCAGCTGGCCAGCAAATGCTTGTTTCTGTTGGACACGATGCTGAAGGCCATGCCATGGGTCTTATGACTCGCATACGGCCGTTGGAAAACCGGGAAATCGCTGAAATGCGACACATATCCCTGAGTTTAAACTCTACATACCGATGTATCGGAATCGCCGTTCCAGTCGGACGGGTATCCTCGGAATTTCGGTGCCGGTGAAGGCTGGTCCGGGATCCAACTTGAGGTGTGCTGCCGCGCATCGCTTACATGCCATCACGGTAAGGCATCTCGTGAGGTTGGGATGACTTGACATCACGTTAAGCTTTTCCGCTTCTCCCTTGCACCCCCAAAGCCAACTAAGAGTTAGGACAGTTTAGCTCACCCTCTTCAAACCTACACCCAGCAGTCTGGTACATCAAAGTTTAATGACGCGTTCGACGGAGACACGGGATCAATGGACGGAATGGTCCACGGTCTAGACCATCTCTTCACCGACACTCGTGCTAGAACACGCGGGGTGCTCAGTCTTGGCGCGATTCGCAGAAACGCTAGGGCACAAGCCGCTCGGATTTTCCCAGCGTTTACTCAGACTTCACGCGCTAGCAGCGTCCAATCTTCCATGCGACGACGGTGGCTTGCAGGAAGCGAGATGCTACTATTCCTGGGCCCCCGCCAATAACTATTGCGCTGCGCTCTGTCGACTCGCTATCTGACTCGTGCATTGGGCTGTAGCAGATCTTTCCACAAGGCTGACAAATGCCTAGTTTTTTTTTTTTCCCTTCTTCGGCCAAGCCCAGAAGCCAGAAAGCGGGGACGTTTGCTCAGTTGACTGTACGCTTGAAGCTTCTCAAGCAGGTAATCGGGCGCGTGTGCCACGATTGGAGCGTACTGGGACCTCAGGTCGGTGTCAGTGTTGGGGAACTTCTCTATCTATGTCGTTCAACCGTCGTAATTAACGGTTGCCCGGCTCGTTGTATCGTCAGAGTTTGGAAGAAGCACGTTAGCAACTTCGACTTCGCCAGAATGCTCCGGCCTGCTCGGCACTAAGTTGGCACGCGCAGCAACAGGCTTCAAGCCTGAAGGTGCCGACCGGTTCAGCTACTGTGATATGTCCAGCCACCAAATCTTGTGAACACAGGGGAGACAGGACGGTGTGAAACGTCCGGGCATCACATGGCCGGGGGGGTTGGTTCATCAGATCCGAGGGCTTTTCTCATCATCGCCATTCGTATCTCTCGTTGGCTCGATCTTGGTCAGTTGGCACAATATGGGCTAGTCTGAGGTAAGGGTGTGCTTCTTCCGGGAACGCTTCCTCCTGTCTTGATGGTCACAAGACGAAAGATGTGTGTCTGTTCGAAGACGGTGCTTTCCAAGAATGAAGAATGACATGTGATATTAAAATAGCCTCGAATATCGGGATGCGCGCGCAAATCAAGGTTAAGGATCACTAGGCGGTCTGATCTAATGAAGCTTAAAACTAGTGTGTCGTTCGTTGTGTTCTCGTCGTCGTTTATCCTCGCGAAATGGATTGGGAGCCCACGTAGCCGCCCACCGTAACCCGAAATAGGTTCACCGGCTTTGGCGGGTGTTGGCGTTGGACGGTGGGGTTGAGAAGGGAATATGGGGCTGTAATGATCGGCGGGCCGGACTCTTTTCATGTGTGTGTCTCTCTCTCTCTCTGCTCATCACATCACATCCATCACCTCACTCCATATGGCATCTGCCGTGCACGGTCACACACAAGACAAAGACACACCTTTCTTTCGCCGCGCGGCGCTACTGAACCCCTCCCAGTCTCGCAAAGCTTTGCGAAAGCAAGGTAAGCTTCGGGTAATGTCAAAAAGCAAGGAAAAGAGCATTGTCAAGAAACCCGCGCCAAGAGAATTAGTCGACTTTCGGCACCGGGACAATTACCTAGTCGACACAAACAAAAGATAGCGCCAGAGCAGACAAGCGTACGTACGAGGTATCGGGGGGCGACTGACGATCTGACTAATAAAATACACTACTGTACGGTAGTGTAGCTTCCTTCCTTCGCGTTGGAGTTGAGGTCTTGTGGTCTTGTGGTAGTGTCACGGCAATGCTATCCGATCTGACATATCAACTTTTTTTTATTTATTTTACAACAATACACAGTACACAGGTAAGCCGGCAACCGACTGATCACCGATCCGCGACGCGAATGGAAAACCGGAACCGAAGGAATGAGTTATCACAATCACATCCTCTTCACATTTGTGATCGGTTTGGCTTTTTTGACCGTCTTTCTGTTGTCGGATAGGGCATGTTTACCGACCGAGCCTTGGCCAGGTTGACCGGTCTGCTGCGGGTTTCCGGGGCACACGGATGCCGGGGCGAGAAAAAGCAAGGTAAGAAATGCACACTGTGTGATTTCGGGGCTGGGTCTTGTGTAACAGACAGAGGCCACACAACAGGCCACATACAGCAGCCACCGCTGCGCACCAGGTACGATGGCGGGATTCTAAGAGTAGTAGGAGCGTCCAATGCGAAACTATTGAACGTAGTAATAAATGTGATGGGGAATAATGTAATGCAGGTTTCAGCTGCGCGGTGATTGACACTTGCTGCAGTGAGCGTCCTGCAGAGTGAGAGGGGGTGGTGCGTGATAGAAGGGCTGGAAGGAAGGAGGAGGCTCTGTATGTGGGAAAAGTGGCTTGCCCAGTCGGGGGTCATGGATATCATCCCCCATAACGTTACACCTCCCTCTGCACAGAGCACTGACTGAACAAAGCGGCGGTGTGATTGAGAGATCAGATGGATCATCACTGCACCGCGCGGGGATGGGAAACCATATGCCCCGATGCCTTCCCCTCCCTCTTTTACATGTAACATGGTACATTTCATGCAAGCCCTACACGAGAGAGAGAGAGAGAGGTCAATTGCCATACATAGCCTTGTGCTCTTTTGGGGTAGTTGGCATCGTAAGTTGGGAAAAGGTGAGAGTGGGAAACAGAGCTGTGATCCGACCGGGGGGGGGGGTTGCATACGCCTTACCTTATCTAAGACACATCACATACCCCATAACCGGAGAAAAAGTGAGGGAGAACTGTGTTGGTGGTGTTGTGAGACATACACGCATATACACAAGGGGAAAGAAGTGTGGCAAGACAATGTGCTCAATGGAGCAAATAGAATGGTCAATCCCATTTCCTAGCTTCTTTTACGCCGCAGCGCCGCAACGCGTCAAAACGCCACGAAGCGTACATGCGGCCAATAGAGACAGCTGTGAGCTCATGCCGCTCGCTTCTTTCGTCCTCGCTCTCTTTCTGGGCCCGGTCTGATTCTGATCTGTATCCAAATGCGTGATCGATGTCCCGACTTTCGACATGCGCCATCATCACAGCGGCAGCTACCTAAGGAAAAATGGCGTAGCCAAGCCGGTGAGCGGGGTCATCTGAAGTTGGCAGCACCTGTAGTATACCTTATGCATACAATGGCTGGGAGCTGAACTCAAGCGGGCTAACCTTTCCGGACAATCTGACGACAGGATGGGGACAGATTGGGGATGCAAGGAGGAGGCTCGGTATTCTTTACCAAGTTACCCCAGACTAGCTTTGCAGGTAATATGCAGGCAGGCCAAGGCTCATGCATGTCTCTGATTTCATTAGCTTCAGTAATAATTCCCAGGTTGGAAGCTCACCCCCGCGTTTTCTGCTGCAGTTTGTGTGTTCAGCTCCGCATGCAGGCTTGCCATTCGGGTCTACTGACTTCCTATTCTAACGGGAGACTTTTACCATACAATGTAAAATCTCTTCCTTCCAAATGAGTGGGAAGGAGCTGAGGATGGGCGTTACGTATGCACATGCACGGATCCTGCAGCAGCAACACCACCAGCAGCGGTGTGATTCCCGGGCGAGCAGGCAGCGCGTATGTATCCGATAGGCCCCATCAAGGGGGATTTGGTGGTGTTGAAGGTAGGTAGGCAAGATATTCACAGTCGCTACGATAGCTGCGAGTATTGTAGATTCGAGAGCCGAGATGCAATTGTAGGTAAAGACATTGACTGTCGTCCATTGCCGGACCAGGCCTCCCAGTTGCGGGCTTCCCTTTCCGCCATCCAGTCTTGGTAGTCCGCTAGTGCATCTAGTGCATGCTGTAACACGTAACACGGCCCTAGATAATGTCGTCTGTCTGTCTCACATTTGACATGTCATGACAGCACCAGCACCGTATCGGGTGTCCATGTCATTGTCCTTCGGAGCCTGTGCGGTGATGTGATGTATGTATGTCTCGGGGCTTCTCGCTGTGTTACTCTACTGCTGCCAGTGCTATTGCTGCATGGAATTTTGATCACATTGCCACTCCTTGCATGATAGCTGGAGCTGAGTGAGGGAGGTGTAGATCCCGAAGAGACGGAAGATCTAGATCTATCTACGGCTACACGAGTACGGGATGGGTCATGATTGCCGAACTGAAAGCGGCCTCTCTTAAAGACAGGCTTTCTAATAGGCCGCTTGGCTTCGGATTGGGCACGAAGATCCGATCTATCATGGGAACTGGGTTTGGCTGAAGCTTAGACACATTGCAGTGAGCTGTACACCTCATTGGATCGTGCATTCAACTCTTGACTACCGAACTTAGTGCTCTTGCGAGTTGCAAACCTGCGATGGAGGCCAGTTGAGACAGAACGTGCCTACGTAGCTAGATCAGACGAGTCGCAGCAGCAGCAGCGTCAGAGGCTCGCTCTCAGAGCAATCAATATTGAACGATACCGGCAATGTGTCTTTGGAGGCTTACTCCGGGCCAGAAGCCATGTACATCCATTTGACGGCCGCCACGGGAAGAGCATCTGCAGATTGTGGCGCGATGGTTGACCTTGACAGACAGTATCAGTGATGTGAACTAGAATTAGTACTTGATTCTAAAGGTAAATTAGTATCAACTCACACAAAAGAAGGTACACTGCAATATGCTAAGACGCAAGATCAAGCCAGGAGTGAAGTCCACGATACCTGATACCGAACTGTCTGCTACAAGGTATTCAAGGTCTCTCAATAGGGAAGTGAAAGCAAAGGCTTCTGTTGCTGAATATCCCGCGACATACTCATTCTTCAATCTTTTACACCAGGTCCATGTTTGCAAAGGTAGATATATCGTATCCCATGGCTAGGGATGTTCCAGAGAAATATAAATACAAGTGTTACAATAGAACATCTCATCATTTGTCAGAATCTCGATTCAACAACCGTCTCGTCAGCACTTGGGTGTGTGATGCTCTGGCACAGACAAAGGTACTTGAGGCAAGCCTTCGAAATGAGATGAAAGTTCAGGCGGAGACTCATATTAAATCCAACGCAACAGACCTTTGAATGCTCGCCCCAGCACTAAAGGGGAAGCTATTACTACATGTACGATGAACACCAGCTCTTGTAGTACACACACACCTTTCTTCTTGGAGATTCGAGCCGCTTTTGGCAAACTGCAACCTAAGTTGCCATGAGTTCTATCTTGATCTTAATTACCTGAGCGTTATTTGCCATATCCACACGGAGACTCACGACTTTAGCTTATTATCTCGTAGATGCGAAGGACCACGTCGTTGATCTTTCTCGAAGGAACTACAAAAAAAAAAAAAAAAACCAACAGCCACGAAGGTCAGAGATACGAGAGACGAGGAGTAAGTAGCAACCTCATATGCCACCTCCAATCCGAGATTTCAGAGGTATTGCATACTGTGGCTCACGTGAAGGCAAGATTGACAAGTACATATATTTTAAATCCTTCATCAAGGTCCTTGCCCCTTGTCATTTGCTGGTTGGTACGTATTTCGGAGGCGCATAATTAGGAGCGATGGTCGGCTACCTATCACTCAAACACAGTGCCAAACACTCAAACGCCAATGTCAAACGTTGCGTTTCTCAACATCTCCATTGACCTACCTATCTTATATCACAACGCCTTCAAACTTTCAGTTCTAACACCAGTCATTCTCGGTAGGACCCACACGTAAACTGAAAACTGCCTTGGGATGTGGCATCTACGAGATCATGGCGTGGCAGATGCCGTTCGCCCAACTTTCAGATAATGAGGTTTTAAAGAAATATGCCGGGGATGTTTCCCCGGATGTTAGTGGCTTAGTGGCTGGGGATTTCATAACGAACTGCTGGATGGAGGAGTCTGAGAGCGCTGCTGCCGAGTTGAGGCGGCATTACGAGCCAAAGCCCTGGCTACACCTACGTAGCTTCTGAATCTAACAAATAAAATACAACAAAGTCTCATGACAAGCCATGGTCAAGAGGCTGTTTTTACTAGTCCTTGTCTTCCTCCTCCTGCTTCTCCTTGAGCGTGACATCAATCCCCCCAGGGGCCTTGCGGATTTCATACTTGCCGCCCAGAACCAGATCCTTCGCGACCAACTCCCTTGTGCGGCCGAGACTTTCAATGGCAGCGATCCGGTCGATAGTGGCCTGCAGGTGCTCGCGGAAGCCCGGCTCGGCAACCATCTGCTTAAAAGCGAGATGCATGGGCACGGAGCTAGCGCGCACCTGTGCGTTGCTCGTGATACTGAAGAGGTTGAGGCGGTCGAGCTGGCGCACAAAGTCGGCGCGCGTCATGATCTGCTGTGCCTTGTGCAGCGGGAACGAAGGCAGTTGGTGGCCGAGCTCGGGGTGATACGTACTCTCCATCTCTGCCTCCTTGTCGACAAGCGCGGTAGCCAGAACGACAGCGGCGGCCTGGGTTGTCAGTTATTACATCTCCTACAGATCCGTACGTGGTGCGCGAGTACGTACAGCCCATTTCTGCTGGTCCATGACATCGTCATCCATCTCCTCTCCGAGGATCCAGCATTGATTCAGGAACCATGTCTTCTCAACTTCGGAAATCTGATCACACGTGGCAAACATATCCCTGCTCTTGGCCACGCGGTTGAGGAAGTTGAGCCGTCCGCCAACGCGGTCATAGATCTGCTCGAGCGTCTCGTCCGATAACGTCTCTCTGAAGTATCGCTGTCGGTACTTGCGCAGGGCCGCCGTGGCTTGCGCCTTGGGTAGGTCCATGATCGTGAGCACCTCCATGCGTGTGGCCAGCAGTTTCAGCCGCTCATATACCCAGTAGTCGTCACTGTTAAATACCATGGTCACCAAGCCCGACGCAGCCCATTGCTCGGCGCGCTGTTGCAGCAGTTCAATCAAGTCCTTGCCATCCTCATCGTCCCGGATCAAGTGCATCTGGTTGACGATCAGCACCAGTGGCTTTCCGACCTTGGCCCGTCTCCGCAGCGCCACTTTTTCAAGCTTGTTGAGAGCGCGCTCAATGTCCAACAGCGCTGTCGTGTCTCGAGGTCCGCGTTCGCTGAAGTAGCCGCCGATGTAGTCTTCATGGAACTCGTAATCGAGAGCTTTTCCAAGTCGAATTCGAAATATCTCGAGATCGGCATGAGCCTCGAACATGGCTATCCCGTCGCCGTCGACCTTGCGCATCGCCTCTAGGAGCATACTGCTCTTCCCAGTGCCCTTCTCGCCGATGAAGAGGTGGTAGTGCCCGACATCCTGGCCCGCAATGATGGCATCCACGATGTACTGCTCAGGCCGCTCGATCCAGTGTGTTGCAGACGCAGTGTGAGGAGGTGGCAGGTCCTTGCCGATGGCTGCTAGGTCGAGCACAGGGTCGCCTGGCTCGAAGGCTTTCTGCATCTTCTCCAGTACTAGGTACTTGTAGAATTTGTGGTATCCATATCCTGCGAGCCCAAACCCAAGGCCAAGGACAAGGATCGAGGCGAGCGACGTTGCCGCCGCCTCGACCATCTTAGAGAACAGCGTCGGCCCGCTATCTTCTTTGGGAGGAGGTGTACTGTTGCTCTCAGTCTTCGTCTCTTGCTCAGCGGTGGTTGTGGCTGTATCTTGAGCTTGTCCATATTAGCCCACAGTCATGCATAAAGACGTTTCTTTGAAACTGAACATATCATAGCATGAGACTAGCTGTGCTTGTTAATACAAGCGAGCACATTTGAGAGAGTTCCGGGAGGGGTAGCCACTGTCGTTGGATGCTGTGTGACTAACAGCACTTGCCGTCGTCTCGCCGGCCGTAACTGCTACCCTGATCCCTCCATATCCGAATTCAAGAACCCAGTAGATAGACTTGACGATCACGCCAACTCTCGACATTTTCATAGCACATCTGAATCTGGGGAAGGAAGGACGAGGGCGACCCCCCAATTGCAGTCGATCCTGTCTGGTGTCTCAAAGTTCTTGAATCGGGCAGTCCATGATAACGCAATATTACTGGTAAATCTAGGATGCACCAAACGAGACGCACTGTAACACCAGATGGATGCGTTGGAGCCACAGGTCCGGATAGCTGGGTCCAACGCTCAGGCACTTGCCGTCATCCCATGAAAACCCCACAAACCAACACACATGGAATAAGCACCCCGGACCTCAACATAGAAGAGCACGTAGAACGAAACGGAAACGGATGTAACAGAAAATACACGTACCGGATTGTCGGTAAGGATGGGTAGAGAAATGCCTCCTCCCATTCGCCGTGGCTGGCGTCCACGCCCTCAGTGGCTGGAGCTGCAGTCGCGTCTGCTCCCTCCGACAGCTGCGACACACCTGCGCAGCAGTTGTGGTTGCCAGGCGCCACCCAGCCCTACTGGAAGTGGTCAAGACCTGGACCATCATCAAGACGGCTACTTGCTTCAAACGGGTCCCATTGCCCTCAATTGAGAAAACGACAGAGAAGGGAACGACAAGGAAAGGGTTCAAAGAGCGGAAAGACGTGTTCTTGAGACGCCAAGTCAAAAAGTTTTGATTGTTGGATCCAGAATGCTGGGATGCGACAATGAGGGATCTTGGCTTCTACTTGGCAGGTCCCTGAGCCACGGTCCCGACGCTGCCGGGCTACGTCATCCCCGGGCAGGTGTGGGCAGCTGCAGCATGCCTCCCCTGGCTCCTGATTCAGACTATATCTACTCCGAAGCAGACGTTCTCCGTAGCGAAATTCAAATATTCCCGTCCAGAATTAGATACATGTCGCTTTCGCTTATTCCCTTTTCCCTAGCGCGAATGAATATCAGTCACATTTACGAAAAATAGAAGGACAGCCTGAGCTTCGAGATGTCAGTGCTGCATCGTCGTGGTCGCATATCGAATCAGCCGGGTTGTTGTTCTAAGGGAACGGGCAGTCAACTTCTCATCTCCTTCTCTACAAGGACACTTACAAGTCAAATTAGATCTTTGCATTCTCCGATGTTGAACGCACGCACGATGAGGCCCGCAGATTTTTCTACGCGAGGCCAAGGAGACGAGCCATGACGGTATATCGCGCCGTTATATCATACACCGACTTCAAAAGTTTCCTGATGGATGTAGCACCTTGGAATAAGCCCAACGTCCGCTCCATCTTGTGCGCTCAAACTATGCCAGACAGCATGAATAAAGGCGATTAGGAGTCGTCATATGGGGCTCTCATGACCTTACCGAACTCTGTACCCCGAGGGCTCGGACCAACTTGCCTCAGAGCACAGTTGCCCATCAAGACCTGTAAATTTACCATATCAGCCTAACTAGTAGATGAGTTGTTTCAAATGTAAAGTCTATGATAAGTGTGGTTGGTCCCTTCATCACGCTGGCACACCATCACTTTATGTCCACTTCTACAGGAGTACTTGCGATTAAGACGAAAAATCAGCATGATGCCTAGCAATTGGGAAATTTGATAGTCGCTTTCCTTTCCATCATGGTTGCCGCTGGATTGCGACAGGCTAAACAAATATCTTCCATGATGTTTCCATGCATTGTGGTCGAGAGCTACGTGATCCAGGATTGACGCAGTCGTCTACGGGCTGGGGCAGATTGCGTAGAGATACCAAGTTACTACATACCCAGTATTGATTGAATGACCCACGTTACACTAAAACATGCTCGTCTCTGTGTATCACCTGGGAACGCCATTGAGCTTGCTGTCGTCAAGCAGCTGGGTTCTCGTTGTCTCTACTACGTGTATACGTTCACGTCTGAAATATCCTGCGGATGCAGTCCAGGAGTGTTTGCGGAGGCAACACATGACAACGGGCATGATAATGATTCTTTCAATGCAGGAACACTTGCAGTTTGCAGAAATCTAGGATCAATGTCTTCTATTCTCACATCCTTCTTCTCTTTGACTGGCCCAAAGCTATTAGATACCTTTCATTTCAAAGATATAGGTAAAGGAGTTATTTAAATAATCCTACATTCATTCTCTCAATACTAGAAAGGGATGTCGCGGGGGTGCTGAAGTTCCTCTGGGGCCTTTACTCGGTCCCATCTTGCTCGGAAGACCTCTCCAGATGAAAGAACAGTGATACGGTTTACCCACACTCTCAGATCGCTCCGCGAATTCGGCCGCAGTCTTCTGGCCGTGTTCAAAATTAAGTGGGCCCAAATTCGCTTATATCATAACCTCTACGCGTTTCCATATCTCCAGACACAAAGAATTTCTCTGCTACCAACGCGGTCATCTCCCGAGTTTCTTTTTTCTTCTTCGCGTTCCATTCGATACGAGGATTTCACGTCGAGAGAACCTTTCCCGGCCAGTCTTTTCGTCCGAAAACTAGCAATCTGGACCATCGCACAAGGTCACGGTTACTACCATTCACTCAGTTCCTTTCCATCCCATCTTCCCAAGTTCAAAACCCGCAGAATCGAGCAGTCATCAACATCAACACCACTGCAATTCCAACCAATCCTGATTACGAAGCCATTCCCAGCACTTACTTGCGAAGACGTCTCCCTTCGACATAGTGTTAGGTTACGGCTGAAGTATTGGTATGCAGAGCTATGCAGCTCACTTTGCGTTGCGCGTCCGCCTGTGACTATTTGCTAACGGAGTGAAGTTAGAATGAGTGGTGACGAACCCAACGACTGCTCCTCACCTCAACTTGCCCAAGAGCAGCTGCCCGCGACCTCCAACACCGCCAACATGGTAAGTCACCTCTGCGGGGTCGAACAGGGATGTTTGCTCCTAGTAGTCCACGGCCAGGGCATGGGAATGGACAAGACTTAAAAATCTCTGCTAACTTCGCGTCACGAGCAGTCGATGTATGAGAATGACCGCCATCGCCAGCACCGCACCTCCGGAGCCAGGCCGAGCACAGCAGCAGAGAGGCGGCAACCCGACGTAAGTGCAGCATTGACAGAAGTGAAATCTGAAGAGCACCCCTTCTCCAACCCTTCCTCTCCCTCTTTTCCTCCTCGCCGAGCCCTGGTCATCATTCCCTCACTGCCCACATGCGCACGCTATATGCCTATATGTTGTCGGCAAAGGCCGTCAACAGACAGATTTCAGCCATATCTATCCATCAAAAAACCCCTTCAGGGCTCGCAGATAGGCTGGATGAGTTTTCTCATACCTATCCTGACTCGTGAGCAACCGACATACGCAACGCAATAAGCTGACAAGCCCCCTTTTCTTCGTTTCATACCCGTCTCGCTTTCTTATTTGGCCCCTAGAACTTGCCTACAACCCCGTGGACGAAACCCACATATGCCTCTTGTGGGCGAGTGTTAGGTATTTGCTAATGTCTGCCATTAGAATGCGGATCGACACGACAGCAGCGACACGGACGTGGAGACGGTCTCCACGAGCATCCTGGACCTCGTTGGGGAAGCAGCAGCAGCAGAAGTAGCTGCAAGGACGTCTCCCGCCGCCCAGCCCACGCCATCGCAGTCTTGCGCGCCGCAGGTCCCCGGGGACGCCTCGCGGCTCTCCGGGCCAATCCGGCCGTCGTCGAGTCGATACTCGACTTCGACGACGCGGACAGACCAGGACAGAACCCGGGCATCACAAGACATGGATGCATTGCGCAGCAGCGCCAACGCGCGCGCCGAGTCCCCGGACCTCCCGTTCGTTGCGCCCCTACGCATCCGGAAAGCGCGCAGCTGCTCGCGGCAAGATGGCCTGCAAGATGGCCAAAACTCTTCCTCCTCTCCCCCGTGCCGGGCGCCAGCATCGCTGGCAGAGATCCGCGAACACGCGGCCATGATTCCCCGCCCGCTGTTCACACCGACAGCGCAGTATGTGCAGAGCCTGCGACGAGAGCCACCAGAGCCATCGATGATGGTCGCTCCGCTCCGAATCAGAAAGCCCGCAGGACAGCCAGCGCTCGACATCCCGAGCCGACCCCTACCGCCGCTCCCTGTGCCTACCGAGGGGGCTAGGCCAAAGCGATACGCTTCGGGGTTGTCCCCGATCAACGGCTCGCCGACAAAAAAGGGGGCCAACGAGATGGGAGAGTCTGGGGCCCGTGCCCGAGTCCCAGCCGCACAGTACCAGCTGTCACTTGGAGCTCAGATTGACTGGGAAGAAGGGGAAGCCTACTCGGTGGACCCGCCGAAGCCGGCAGCTGGCAGCGCCGACGATGACGAGACGCGCCTGCCGAAAACCACCCCGCCGGTAGTCAGGCGCATACGCGCAACATTGGCAAACTATGTGCCGCGCCCATATGTCCACAGACAGTCGCTTGCCCTTTCGCCTGGCAAAAAATCGTTCAAACTCGTTCCCTCAAGGAAGGGTCGACTACCCCCCCGCGATTTTGGCACAGGGTTTTTGCCGCCCCCTGACCCAAACAGCCCAGGTTTTGTTGCTGGTCACGCGCCGGTTTCTGCTGGTTCACCCGTTGCGCCCAACAACCTTCCGACAATGAATATGGCGACTCCAGACCAATTGCAGTTTCAAAACCCGCGCCCGCTCCCAGTGCCTCCCTTCACTCGAGTTCAAGCGCCATCTCGAGCCGGCCCCGCGCAAAGCACTGCAATGCGGCGCCCGCAGACGCCCCCGTGCACTCCAGCACGCAGACCCTCAGAGTTGGAGTCGAACATGTTGGCCGCATCACTGAGCAGCAGTCCGGAAGTCTCAACCGGCTCTTTCGCAAGAGATGCAGATATCGATTGGGCTTTTCCAAGCGAAGCAAGTCTTCGACGCAACAAAGCCTGGCTCCCGTCCAGAGACAACTCTTCAATCGGAACTCCCAGTTCGACCATGGCGGAATCGGGTTCCGCTTTGCTTCCTTCTGGCACGGACATATTCACGGCGCCTCCAGTGCGGTCTACCACGGAGCATGAGCCCGAACGCCAAGGAGCTATGAGCCAACTTCAAGGACACAATGTCCCTCGTTCAGTATTTGCTCCTGGGCCTCCCCCCCCGATCCCTGATCGTGGCCCCGAGTTGCTCCCAACGCCTCATCCCAAGGGAAAGGGAAAGGAAAAGGTTCGTGCTGTCACAGCCCCGGCTACTTACCATTCTCCTGCGCCTCCTGTACCGCCTCGCGGAAAAGAGCAGTATGGACTACAGCGAAGCAATGCCGCACGTAAGGGACCAGGAATTTCTATCAGAGCGTCTGAGCCTACTCCGCCACCGGGTATCCCTGTGCCCCCGATTCCTGTTCGGCCCCTGCCGCCAATTCCAAGGTCTCGGCCCCCTCCCGCGCGCACGACTTCTCTGTGCCCTTCTTCGGCTCGACAACTTCCCGCAATCCCAGGGCCTCGTACCAAGGAGCCGGAACCAGTGCCGTCAGCTCCAACGATTCAGCCTACTCCCGCGCTTATTTCTTCTGTGCACCCTCCGGTTCGTCCGCTTCCCCTAATCCCAACGCCGCGCCCCAAAGAGCCAGAGCCAGCCAGGGAGTCGGAACCAATGTCGTCAGTTCCAACGTCCGAGCCTACTCCCGCGTCCACTACTTCTGTGCGCCCTCCTGGGCCTCCTCCGGCTCGTCCGCTTCCCCCAACTCCAGCGCCTCGCCCCAAGGAGCCGGAATCAGCCCAGCCTCCTGCTACAGCAACTCAGGCCACTTGCTATCGTCGTCCGTTGCAGCGTAGGCCGGCGTATTACGAGGAATGGCTTGCGGCAGCGATGTCACCACCTCCAATGCCCCCTCCTCCCTTGGTTCAACCTGCCCCCCCGGTTCCGCAACTACGGGAGCGTGCTTCTCAGGAACACATCCCACCCATGCGACGTTTGTCACTCTCACTCCGGAAAAAGTGGTGGCGCAAGGACAAGAATGAGCTAACTCCAAAGATTCCGACAGCAGATCCAGCACCGTATGCTTCAAGTCCACAGCTACACAATCCAGATTATCCCCTCCAATTCAATACAACCAAACCGCTGCCCACAGCTGCCCGTGGACTGAGCGCTCCTTATCCGACTAGGGCAGTTACCCCCCAGAACCAAATGATCGAGCCAAACATGGTATCTCGCTAGAGTCCCGATACCATTGAGGAGCCGACCAAATTACAAAAGGTCAAGAACGCGCTCACGCTGAGTCTGCCTCGACCGAAAAAGAAGGAGCCTAAACCGAGTATCCTTACTTACGATTATGAAGGATTGACCGAACAGAAGAAGGAGGAGGAGAAGGACGCGAAGAAGAAAGAGAAACAGGACAAGAGGATGGGTAGCGACAGCGCGTGCTCTAACATCGCCGGCGGAACCCCCGGGCCATACCCCGCGGTACACACGGATGTGCTATTGGCAATTGCAGGTAGTCATCGCACATCTGGATCAGAGCAATCCCGCAAAATGTCTTATTCGTCACAAGAGCCGCTTCTGCAAGATGAACGACACAGCCACGGTGCATCTGGATCTCAGAAGCAACGCCAGATGTCGTACAGCTCGCAGGAGAAACGGGACCAGGAAGAACGAGGGCTGTTGCTGGGTGATAAACGGCTCCGAGATGAACGGCGAGGACAATGGCGAGATTAGACTAGAAAGGAAGGTCGAGCATATTGAACGAGAGAAAAGATGAGAGAGCAACGATCGAGACGATACGAAGTATGAGGATATGGACTGGACTCCAGGAA
The DNA here is from genome assembly GCA_033297225.1 of Diplogelasinospora grovesii. Classification (NCBI taxonomy): domain Eukaryota; kingdom Fungi; phylum Ascomycota; class Sordariomycetes; order Sordariales; family Diplogelasinosporaceae; genus Diplogelasinospora; species Diplogelasinospora grovesii. Next base: position 64,000 of record MU853862.1, on the reverse strand, counting down.
TGATCTACGACTCTCGAACGATTGACGACTGGGATGATTGCACAGCATTGCTGTTTGAACGAATGGTGGATACAGATCAGGGTTCGACAAGAACAAGAACAAACTCAGAGGACTTGATGTCTACGAGGGACGGGTGGACGGGTGAATATTGCAAGCGCAATTATCACGAGTATGACTGAAACGAGAAACGAATGGTTGAAGGATGAGGCGCATTTTGGACTGCAATCTGTTTTGTTTTTCTGCATGTTACTTTGATTTGTTTGCATTTACGGATAGGGAGATTTGTACTGACGATTGTTATGACGGAGTATGGAAGAGAAAGTTGTTTTTCGCAAGTTTTCGTTGTTTGTTTGTACCATCGCAGGGTGTAACGTTCTATGTTAACAAGGATGACCGGACAGGAGGGGAACGAGTCATGCAGTCAAGTTGGTTGGAGTTTATTGCTTTGTTTCACTGCCCACTATCAGCAGAAATGGAAGCATTCACCATGGTGAATGGTAATGACAGGGCCGGACGGAGGACGGATGGAATGAGTTGTACTTTATTTCGGAAAGCTAGATTTCGTTGATTTCTTCCCATGCAATGAATACAAAACAAAAAAATGAAAAAGACTTGCGGAAGAGTCTGAAGAAGTGATGATTGTCGCGGATGAAGGTGTCTGGTTCGATGGCCCCTATTTTTATCACGGTGCAACATTGGCGATGGCCTCACGTAGAGACTCCGACGGGAATGGGGCTCGATATCTTGGTTTATATATGACCTGAAACTCATATTTCATTGAATTACTCTTGAATCAACGTTGAAAGCTCAGTGACGTGCCGTTGTTTGATGCCCCACTATGTCTTATAAGGCTGCTGCAAAGTTGCGGCTACAGGCGTGAAGCTCTGACCACCCCGCTTTTGGTTTTGGAGAAAGTGAGCTCCACAGGCGAGAGAGTTAAAATTTCTCCACCCTGCTAGCCCGCCAGCATTTTCACGGTTCACGAATCACGGTTCACGCGCCGCCAGCCAGCTACCCCACCATACCACCCTACCGGCCGCGGCGGTTTGTTCGTCCAGTGAATCTTTTGAACAAAGGTTCCACACCCGTGACCAACGCGCGGGCAAACCCAAACCCACCTTGGCTCTTTCTGCCCACTTTCTGCCAGCGGTCATGCGACACCTCCTTCCGCGTTTGCGACCGAACTGGTGACTTGCCGCAGGGAAAATGGGAACACAGTCGAGCGTGCCGGAGCGGCCATCCGACGACGAGCGCAGCAGATCTGCGTCACCACTTCCGCGGGAGGATCACGAGTTGAACACCTACAGCTCCCAATTCCCAGGCGAAACACAAGGTGGACTGCCGTTCTCGTCGACAATGCCGCAGTTAAATGGTAACGAACCTCCGGACGATACGGAGTTGCCACGGTTAGCAGCGAGCCAGCCGGAGCCGCCGTGGACGGACATAAAGAAAAAGAAGGGGAAGAAAGACAAGAAAGACAAGAAGCGCAAATCGACAGATGAAGGATTAGAACATGCGCACGATGACCACGAGCATGACCGGATATCGGCAGAGAACGGGGAGGATATACCAGTGCAGGATGTGGAGGAAGTTGGGGAGGGCAGCGCGAAAAAGAGCAAGAGCAAGAGCAAGAGCAAGAAGAAGGACAAGCGCAGGTTATCCCAAGACGATGTGACGGAGATCCCAGTGGACGCTGCAGATATTGCCATCTTGAGCGCTTCAGGATCCAAGAAGAAGTCCAAAAAACCCAAACGACATGCCGAAGACGAACAACAAACAGAGGATAGGTTCCCTGCATTGGAAGTGACGCAGTCTTCACAGCCCCCTCCCTCCTGCCAGCCCGAACAATCTGCGATCGCCAGCGGTGGTATTGGTGGGGATGGGGCGGCGGACAGTCAGTTCGGGCTCGCAAGCTCACCCCGATCGACGAAGAAAAAGCTCAAAAAGGCAAAGAAGAGCGCAGAGTCGGAATTGGTGGATGATCCGATCGATGACCACGAGGAGATTGTCGACGTTCCGTCTAGCGTACCGCCAGCAAGCAAGCGGAAGCGCGAGGGCAGGGAGGAGGGGAGCAGTGACCGCGGAAGCAGCCCCCTGGCACTAAGGAAGAGGAGAAAGATTGCTGCGCCCCTCGAGCCCGTTGAGGAGGTTGAGAGTGCCCCGCGAGAGACAGCCGGAGGGGTGGAGGAGGTTGTGGTGAATAGCCAGCGGAGTTATAGGCATGTTTTTGGCAGTCAGGGGTGGAAGGAGCTTGTGAAAAAGGACAACGAAGGACGGTTGAGGAGTCTGGCGGATCAGATCATGACTAGGATGTCGCCAAGGACTCCGAATGTCGTGAATGGTACGGGCAGGCAAGCGGAGTCAGTCGTGGATGCGCCCAAACCGAGGTCTGATGTGAACGCGGCTTCCGCGGCTGTTGAAGGTGCTGAAGAGGAGCCAGACAACCCCCCAGACGCCAATCTTGAGAGGGAAAAAAGCGACGCAGACGACCAAGATGTGCCAGGCGAAACGCAGCCGGATCCAGAACCCATGCTTGTCGATTCAGATCCGCCTGTGCCACAGGCTGACGGGGATGGAGACGATGAGGATAGACTGGGCGGTGAGGAAGCACACGGCGACGACAATTTACCCACAATAGACGAGCGGGAAGACCAGCAGGGCACATCTAGCGACGACGAAAATGGCCAGAAGGAGGACATCACGTTGGATAGCGGCCGCCGACAAACTCACCCTGAGCCTGCGAGTCCAAATACGTCTGTACCCGACCAACAAGACGCCTCTTCCGAAGCTGGCTCACCCGAGGCTGAGGACAATCAACTAGAAAAGGCAGCCAGTCGGTCCGATGCGGAAACTGCTTCCAGTCCCGAGCCCCCTTCTCCGGCCAGAGAAAGATCACCCAGTCTCCCTGTCAACGACACTTCCGACGAGCATCGTTCATCGGGCCCCAAGGTGTCCGACGACATCTACACCTATTCTGACATGGACCTGGATCAGGAGGAAAGCCATCAGACACCTGCAAAACAGGCCGAACCCGCTCACCCGCCTTCCTCCGCAAAAACGGCGAGGTCCCAGATGGCGCCAAAGCGGAGGGCCAAGAAGCCTCTGTTTGCTCGCGACGAGGAAGAAGCTCGTGAGCTCGCCGAGGAGACCGCATCCGCTGCTCCGACTTCATCGTTCAAGCCAATAAATCCCCGCAAGACACCGAAGCCAAAGCAAAAAACACCCGAGATCGTGCGCGAGGAGGGGGAGGATGCGCAGGATTTCGAGGAGCTGCCTGGAGACGAAGTCGCAGCCTCAGCAAAGAAACCGCGAGCTGAAAAGGCGGATGCGGAAAGCGCGCCTAAGCAGCTGAGAAAGAAGACGGTGGCAAAGAAGACAATGCCGGTCGACGAGGGTGAGGAGGAAGAAGAGAAGGGGGTTAGGCCTGCGACGAAGAAAACATCAAACAGTGGCCAATACAAGACAGGCCTCTTTGATGCAACCGAGAAAGCACAGGTCGCCAGAGCTGTCGAGCGGTTTCGCGAGAATGAGGGTCTTTCACAGGCCGAGGTGAACCAACTCATCCACGAGAACCCCCAATCTTCGAAGAACCCCGCCCTTAGTCGGTTGTGGTCTAATGTGACGGAAGCCTGCCCGACACGTCAACGGCAGAAGCTGATCAACTGGTGCCGCCAGCAATTCCACAATTACGTCGCCAGAGGGACGTGGACTCAAGAACAAGACGACGAGCTAGATGGCTTGATCCGCATACACGGCACGAAATGGTCCCTGATCGGCGGCTTGATCAACCGGCACCCGATGGACGCGAGAGACCGGTACAGGAACTACCTGATCTGCCGCGGCAAGGTCAAGAAGGACTTTTGGTCTGCCGAAGAGGAGGAGCAGCTCTGCAAGGTGGTCAGGACCGCCGTGGAAAAGATCCGGACGACTCTGGGCACCAAGACGAACAAGTCGGCCGAGGAGCTTATCAACTGGCAGCAGATCAGCGAGGCCATGGGTTTAACTAGGACTCGTTTGCAGTGCATGACCAAGTGGAAGCACCTGCGCACGACCGAGGCGATTCCAGATGACATTGCCACTGTCTTGCCGACTGGTACCAGCTGGCGGCTCGAAAGGATCCGCAGCGAGCTGCGCGGGATGCCTGCCGATGACAAGTATCGTCTGGTGCGCTTCATCCACCACTCTGGTATCCGCAACAGTCGCAAGATTCCCTGGTGGGACAAGGAGCTAAAGGATGTCTTCTCGAAAAGGTATCAGCCTTACACGCTGATGGTTGCCTGGGCGAGGCTCAAACATGCCGTGCCGGACTGGGAGACCCGAAAGACAAAGGGCTGCGTGGAGTACCTGTGCGACATGTTTGAGAAGGGGGATGACTGGGATGGAGAGGAGCTTGATCTAGATCTAGCCGTCGAGGGTGAAGAAGAGCTAGATCAGATTCTTGACGCCATGACGCCTGGCAGCCTGAGGCAGAAGTCACTGAAAGTCCAGATTGGCGAAGATGGTACTCCCAAGTCAAGCTTTACAAAGGAGTTTCAACGGAGGAGGCCACGAGCCAGGTACTCGGAAGTTGGAACGGTCCGTGACGACAGCGCTCCACCCTCTACCACAAAGGCAAAGTCAAGGAAGGACGTGCAAAAGACGCCTCGAACCAAGAAAGACTGGGCGACACCTGCTACCGTCTCCCGGGAGGACGATGACAGCGACAGTCCGGAGATCGCGGAGAGCGTGCATGGGGAGGATGCAGACGCAAGCAGGATGACCAACCACACAGCCATTGAACCAGAGGATAGCCCATCGAATGACGAAAAGGACGCGGATGATGGCGACCCCGGAAAAGATGATGGAAGGGATGAGGATGCAATGAGTGTCGACCTTAGCCTGGACGCCCCTAGTCCTCCACCTCAACCTGAACCGCCTACCCCTGACCCATTTTCATCGGCGAAGAAAAAGAGTAAGCTTAAGAAGTACACTTCAAAATCGCAGTTGAACTTGGGGCTGGGGGCGTCTCCCGGTGAGGATGGCCAGGAAAACGAGAGTGGGAAGAAGAGGTTGAAGAAGAGAGAGCTCTGGCGGTATCGGGACTCATCTCTGACGAAACGAGCCATCCCCACCTCTGACCCCGAGGACGACCCGGACAGTACGGTTACAAAGACGCCAAAAGCACAAGTACCTGCCGCTCTCCAACGGGGCTTTTCACAAACATCCGGGACGCAGTTTAATATGGAGGAGTTTAAGCGTAAGAAGCTTACCCCCAAAAAGACCGTCAAGACTCCCGCAAAGGCCAGTGCAAAGGGAAAAGCGGAGAAGAGCGAGCAGTTTGTCAATCCCGCTGATGACGAGACCGATGATGAGAACCCGCCTCCAACTCAAGGGAGTGCAGCAAAGGAAGGAGAAAAGGGAAGGCGGAAGAAGAAGCAAGATAAAGGAAAGAAGGAGAAGGAGCAGGAGCGGGACAAAGGAAAGAAAGAAAAAAGTCAGAGACAGCAGAGCGTGAGCAGTTCTGACATGGATGATATGGAGGATATACCCGCCCGGTTACCACACAATGGGGACACCAGCAGTGATGAGGAATAGTTACATATTGTTATTGATGTTTGGGGTAGATGCAACACTGGATAAGGTACGTAGTGTTGTACAAAGTTTAGCGTTTGGGTATGACGACTGTACTGTACTGTTACATGAACCCTAGGGTTCAGGTATATCTTGAGCAGCAGCATATGAGTAACAATACGTCAGCCATCCAACCATCCCATCCATCTCTTTCTAGTCCACTTTAGACAACTGTGCATGATACTGCCCGTCCTAACTACAATAAACCACAGCCCGGAAAACCGGAAAACCGGGGAAAATAGAGGTGCCGCCGCACCAACCCACTAACTAACCCAACACATACAAATGGCCAAGGTGCACAATACTCGTTCCCATTGGTGCATGATCATGTTTTAGTTGTTTTGTGTGTGTGTGTGTGTTGTGTAGGTGGGTTATGTCTGGAGGAGAGCGGCGGCCACCCCAATAATGACAAGGCACAACTCCCCCAGTGCGTCCACTCCTTCTGTCCCAGATGAGCCCCTGCTCATGATCCCGTCTCTGCCAGGGTCATAATAAGAGACAGGAGGAGGAGCATCGCACACCCAAGAAGGGGGCGGTCGCCGCGGTAATTGCCGGATGGCGAGGACGGTCAGGGTGGCTACGACGTTGCGCGCGCCGTAGATGCGCACGAGGGAGTCGGGGTTGGAGGTGATGGTTATTACTGGCGCAGGGGCGGGAGAAAACCAGGCGGTAATAACGACGGACCTGGGAGGGAGAGCAGGGCGTTTACCCCGAAGACGAGGGGGGGCGAGGGAGATGGTTGCGGCGATGTTGGGGAGAAGATGCCGGCGCGCCGTAGGTCGTCATTTTGCCAACCCCGAACTTTAGCATGGAATTGCCAGATCCGATAACTAGATGGTGTATCGGAGATCGCGCATCGTTGTCCAACCACGTTTTGTATGACTTGTAGCCCGGGACATATATTAAATGCAGTGTGATGTTGGTTCCAAATGGGGATAAGATGCCCTGATCAATGTTTGTCGTTGGTTCTGCCTCCCATATGCAAAGGGCCTACCTAGCATTTGCAACCAACGCCACGATGACCCTTTGCATCCTCCCGTCAGTGCTCTGCTATGCCTCACTACATAATCCAACCTCATCTCAGCACTCTGTCCCAACTTCATCCGATTTCTCTTCCAGCCGCCCTTCAACGCCTCTCTGCCCGTACTTTCACCCCATCTCGCCGTGGTCGACATGAGATGTGTGGTGCGGCATGGGAGCCAGAAAATGCACTCGGCGATTGACCGGCACACGCCGCACCGGGCACCTCACCTCCACTAATTAACCCCAATCCTCCCGTCATCGTGGGACACCGTCTTCATGCGGGCACTCCAACCATTCCACCGGTATCAAGTCTCACCCAACAAAACATGCAGCCCTACCTTTCTTGCTCGCAGTTACACCGTCGCAGCGCTAGAAAGTAGAAGGGGCGACTCAATTTACTTAAACGCCTGCGGGACACCAATTTTCATCCAGACAACTATCGATCAACTCTTTGCCAACACCACCTCGCTCGCAACAATGACAGTCACGATTGACGGCGACAAACTCTCTAAGGTACAACCCTGGTCTGTTAACGGACCACCATCGTCATGCAGACATCCAACCACCCCACTGGTATCACACGATACACAATGCCAAGGCCTGGCTTTTTCCCACAACTGTCAAACGTGAAAATAACTTTAAATCTGCACGTCCTGGCTGGCGTGCGTCCCGACAGCGTCCCGACGCTAAATTACATACAGACCGGCCGGGACGCCGGTAGCTCCCGAACTTTGGAAGCTTGGCTTTTAGGCCCCCACCCGTCCACTACACGACTCCCTGCGTGCCTTACATAATAGACAAGACGCTACCCTTGGTAGCGTGCAGTTAGCGGGACGATAACGGCGACAGCACGTTGTTGAAGCGTGGAACCCCGCCAACTAGAGCCCCTCTAGCGGCTGTTAAAAGCTCAACAGCTCACCAACCAGCGCGAAAAACGGTACACCCATTTCCCATCAGACGCGGATGTGGTAACGCGAGGAGGGGCAGCAGAAAACAAAAACTCTAGCCCTTGGCATCCATTCGGTATCTGATAGCTTTTCTCTGGATATCTCTCAAAATGGCGATCTCGTCTCAGTTATCTTCGGTCCCGTTAGACAGCTTCATTCCTTCCCAGCGACTGCAATATGAGCACCGACGACAAAGTGCCGGCGGCTGAGGCCGGCGTGCCACACCACGGCAATGTCAGCGATAGCGAGAAGGACGCAGCTATCGCGCTGGTAGGCGAGGAGCAGCACACCATTGACCCCGTCGTCGCCCGCCGCGCAGTAAGGAAAATTGACTGGTTTCTCATACCGGCCATGACTGTTGGCTGTAAGCCTTCCTTCCTTCACTGTCTTTTTTTGCGCGATAGCTAATTGTGTGTATAGACGGCCTGGTTTACTATGACAAGGCACGCCCAAACACCAAAGCTTCATAATGTGAGTGTAGCTAACAGGAGAAGGCTATTCTGGGCTCGGCAGTGCTATTCGGCATGACCGGAGACCTTTCGCTATCCGTGACCGACAAGACCACGACGCCACCGACCGTCGACACCTCCCGTCTCAGCTGGGCCACTTCCCTGTTCTACTTCGGCATGCTTGCGGGTCTGTATCCGCTTACATACCTCCTCCAATCCTACCGCCCAAACATTGTCCTCGGAAGTGTAGTGGTTCTGTGGTCACTGATCTGCATGCTCACCGCAACCGTCACCACTCATGAAGGCCTGTATGCACAGAGATTCGTCCTCGGGTTTGTCGAGAGCATAATCCCCACGGGGTTCATGTGCATCATTTCCGGGGCATACACACAACAGGAGCAGAGCCTACGGCAGTCCTGGTGGTTCAGCAGCACGGGTTTGTGGACCATCATTGGCGGGGCGCTGAACTATGGCTTTGCGCAAATCCAGGGCGGCGGTCTGACGCGATGGCAGTACATCTACCTCCTGGCTGGAGCACTGACATTTTTGTTCGGGCTGTTGTGCTTCTGGATGCCCGAGTCTCCGGCCAACGCATGGTTTCTGACCCAGGAAGAGCGGGTCGCGGCTGTTGAGAGATTGCGCATGGGCCAGACCGGAGTGCGGTGTACCAAGTTCAAGTGGAAGCAGCTCAAGGAGGCTGCACTTGACCTCAAGGTGTGGCTGATCGCGCTTATGATGGCGTCCGCTTACACTGTCAACGGCGCAGTGTCTGGTTTCGGGCCGCTCATCGTGTCTACCTTTGGCTGGTCAATTCTGGACAGCATCCTCTTCCAGTTCCCTCTCGGCGGTCTGTGCCTGATCGTTATCCTGCTCACCGGATACCTAGGAAGTAAATTCCCCAACATGAGGATCATCATGTTGATCGTTTGCTGTTTGCCGGTCATCGCTGGGTTCGTGATCATCTGGAAGAGCGAGTGGTCTTACCGTGCTGCTGCACCGGTGGTGGGATACACCATTACCGGGTTCTTTGGCGCCGTGGTCAGTCTGATCATTACCATCGGCATGTCCAACGTCGCGGGACACACCAAGAAGAGCTTCATGGCTGCCACCATTTTCGTGGCGTACTGCGTGGGTAACATTGTCGGGCCGCAGTTGATCAAAAGTCAGACCAAGAGCCAGCATTATCCTGAGCTGTGGACTGGTCTTATTATCTGGTGAGTGCATCAAACCTGTCTGAAAGGGTGATGGCTAACAGGTAGCAGCTACTGCATCACGATCGCTTCCTCAGTCGCGCTGTACATTGTCCTCCGGCGGGCCAACAGGAAGAAGGACGAGGCTATGGCTGCCATTGGCGACGACGAATCGGAAAAGGCCAAGCTTGCATTCCAGGACCTTACGGACGTGGAAAACCCGTACTTTAGATACGTTCTATGAGTGCATGCGGAGGTTGAGCATGTCCCGGTCAAATCTAGGGAATCTTGTTATGGTTATACAGTAGATTAAAGATTTAGGTTCGGAGATACATCTCCCGCTCGGAATGCATGCAATCCTTGACGCGTTCGATCTGCAGCTTTCTGCTGTGAACCGCATATCCTTGGTGTGTTGTGTGGTGGTGGTGAAAGTTTCGCTCGCTCACTTGGTTTGCTTGGCAGTAGGATGGACCCCCCTGACGACACGACGTCATCGACGCGGGTCCCACCCTCACCCACGTTACTAACATCATCACCACCTACCTCATTTGCAATATACCAAAAACATATAAACCTCGTTTTCACACTTAAATGCCTCTCTTCAGTCACCCAATTAACCATACCGTTTTGCTACTGTCCCAATTGTCTACCGTTTCTCAAATCTCCAGTTTCGATATAATTGTACTACTACTACTCCTGAACATCGAAAAGGTCGGGTGTGTGAAGATTGTCAGAAATCCCCAGCCGCCGCCGCCGCCCCGCCGAAGGCGAGTTCACCTCGCGCACCACCCTCATCTCGAGGATGAATACAGGCGGTGTTTACCTCAAACACCTATTATACCTAACGAAACAGCGAGGCACAACAACAACAACAACCTACCGCGCTCGGCAGGATGAGCACAGGAGAAGAAGAAGTACACTAGCTACCATGAAGACGGCGACAACAACAACAACAACAGACAGCCGGAGGACGCAAATGTCGATGCTGAGCAGATGAGCATTGCTTCCCGAAGGAAAGGTCGCGTCAGCGGTGGAAAACAGAAGAAGAGGGACGCAGTTGCAAGAAGCAAGGGAGGAAGAAGAAGAAGAAGGCTGGCGAGGTGAACTTTGATGACTTTTCTAGTGATCTTGATCGGTAAGACAAACCCCCCCCCCCTTTTTATCCCCCCTGAACGTTTGTTTAAACCCTCCAACACAACCCCCCCCCCCCCCCCTTCCTTTTTTTTTTTTTTAAAATAAAAAACCAGTCCCGAACCAAAAGGGGGACAATAGGGGGGAAAACAGAAGAAGAGGCTAACGCTGTTTTGTCTGTATATACAGAAAAAAAGCAGAGCAGGCCGAAGCCCGAGAGAGCATGAAGAAGGCGCGCAAGGCGGACGAACGATGTCGACGGCAGCAGCAGCAGCAGCTGGGATCAGCACCTACGGGTGGATGTGTCGAAGACCCTGCTGCTACCGTCTAACCTACTAACTACCTACTACTTTTTATTGTCTCCTCTTCCACCGTGTGTGATATGAGGAGGGGATCAAGGATGCTATGCTGTAAATGGTATGGCTTGCATGTAAGTTATCAGGGAGCAAAGCAGATGTGTATGATGATGATGATGATGTATTGGGTGGGTTTAAATGAGACTTCTATGTAAAAATGTAAAAGCTCTGTTTGTGATTGAGAAATATCTAAACCACGGCCACCTCAACCCCCATGGGTACCACAGCACTCAGCTAGCTTCCCATTGACCCCGCCCACCGACAGCCCCTGCATCTTCCCTGCCACCTCCTCGTCTCTGTTGAGGGCGACACTACAATTAACTGCCTGCGTGGACGGCGGTACGTCGAGGGCGGGGTTCTTGTCAAAGAAATTCACCGGCCTCAGCATGACCCTGAGCGTCTCCACCGGCATGACCGGGAAGTCTTCCACCCTGGGGATATGGTTGATGCCGAACTGCACCCACATCACGGGATCACCAGCCCTCAAGGTGTCCTTGCGGTCTGCCCAGCTGCGCACGCCGGTGCCGCCTCGGCTCTGGTTGGTGTACAACCCCCCAGCGTAGAGCTCCCCCTCGGCGTACTTGGTCACGTAGATGCTCCTGTCGGCGAACTCGGCCCGCTTGTAGTGGAAGCTGTCCGTGTCTGCCAGGATGGTCTGCATCGGCGGCACCATCACCTTGTACCCCACGGCTGCGCCGTTGACAGGGTTGCGGACCGCGGGGTTGAGGATCCTGTACACCCTGTTTCTGCTTGCGTCCAGGTCGTATCCACCGGAGGTGTCGATTTCCGTGTGTTTGACCGTGAACCCTACCCCATGGGGGTTCAACTTGGCATCCCGTGGGAGCGGGACTGCTTCGTCGCAGATGATGCTGTTGCCGTGTCCGGCGATCATGGGGTCTATGCGCAGGGAAAAGAAGTGCTGATGGAAACCTGCCAGCACGCCGGGATGCACGACCGTTCCATAGGGGTGGGGTGTGGTGGTTAGGTCGAGGTCAAGGGGTTGCGTGGACAGAATACCGGTGGCGCGCGCTTCATATGTGACATCCCCAGCTGTGTTGAAGATGAAGGACAGGATGTACTCGTAGTTGCTGACCGTCAGTATGGTCTGCAGGACCAGCTCCCGCTGGCGGACGACAACGGCACGGTTGGTGCGGTAGTTGGTGTGCTTCCACCCGATGCCGGCGTCCTGCTCATGCACGCAGATGACGTTGGGCATATCTACCGGCTGGCCATCGGACCCCGAGAGGACGCCGCTGATGTAGTAGATGCTTCCCAGACAGTCACACCCAAGCTGAAGATTGTTGGCCATTATCCCGGCGCCGGCATCGCCCAGATCGAACGCCGCCTTGCGGTGGAAGGGGTGGCGCGGGTCTGCATAGGGGATGGACATGTCGGACAGACTCAGCCGGTAGAACAGGGGCTTGTTGTCATAATGCACGTCGTACAAGACCATGCCCTCGCGCTGGTTGAAGCCCACCTTGAAATTCCACTTCTGCCACCGCAACAGCTTTCCCATTTCGGAGAAGTTCTCGACGGCAAAAGAAGCCCCTTCGGGTTGCACCACTCGCAATGGTTTGAGATCGGTGCGCAGCTGGGGCTGTGCCTCGGGGATGTACTCGCTCGGCGGGACTGGCTGCCATGGCTGGACGGCCTTGACCTTTTCGTCGAGGCCGGTGGGCATGATGTCGATCCGAATGAGTTCCAGCGTGGCTGGGTCGACAACCGGAGAAATGGGCAGGGGAAAGGCATAGTGGCAGCTGTCGGCTTCAGAAGAGTTCTGCGGGTCGCGCATGTAGAGGAAGCATTGCATCACCCGCTTGTCGTCGTAGAACTTGCCGTCTTTGACGCCATCGGATCCTATCAGTCGCAAACATTAGTGGGGGGGGCTGTGAGAGTGGTGGAGGGAGTATGAAAGGGAGGCCTACCGTAAATCCAAGGATCAGCTACCACCTCAGCGCCGTCTGGCAACTTCAACTTGGCAATCTCGGCTTGGACATCCGGGTGTGCGAGCAGCGCCTTCTCGACCGCCACCAGCTCCTCGCCGTCACCGTTCGCATGGATGAACGGCCCGAGCTTGACATTGCTCTCGACTTTGTTCTGTGTCAGGTTGACGACAGCCTCGTGGAGATTGTGCTACACTCTGTCTATCAGCTCCACACTATGTGCGACACGAGAGCAAAGTGCAACAAAAGGAGGCAGCTTACCGTGCCCTTGAAGTAGTACACCACAAACGCCCGTCGGTCAATGTCCACGGGACTCTGTCCTGCCCGCTCGGCAGCGAGATAGGGGATCAGCTGTGCCTTCGCCGGCTCAAGCAGCGTAATGACCTTGAAGTGGCATTCCGTCCCCGCCGGCCAATACGCCCTGATCAGGCCGGAGCTCTGTGCGATCTCGCCGCGGCTAAGCGGTCCAAGAGGGTGTGATTGGTACGCCGGAGGCGAGGGTGATCCATTCGTCGTCGTAAAGTCATTGGTGGCAGCCGTCGGAGCACCGTTCGTATCCTTGGTTATGCCGTTAACGCGGCCCTCGGGAGTAGCAGCTTCCGGGAGCTTTGCGTCGCCGTTGAGTGTCATCGGTGCAGATTGATGCACGTTTCGTACGCAAAGACTTTGCAGAGATATGGGCTCATATAACACGATATCCGTCTGAGGGTGTTTGTTCACCTCCAGACGAACAGATAATAAAAGAGAGAACTGGGCGGCCAAACTTTTGAACGTGGCGGAGGAGTCAGGACAACGGGATAGATATGAACCTTGGAGATAAGAAAGATCCCAAGGTAGGTGCGATCTAGCAGTCCGATCCCGCGACTGGCTGTTTCCGATTATGCGTTAATTCGAGTCACCACGCTGCTTCCATGTGCAATGTGCGGTTGTTGCACCCGTGGTTCGAAACGCGGGCAGACACGGAGATCAGGTAGCTCCAGCCAAGCTATCCCAAGCTTCCCTGTGCTAGCTGTCAGCGCTTCACCATGTTGAACCCCGCACACCTCCCGATAACCGTGGGGCAGCTTGCTGTTTGCCGGGTGCTTATCGCTGGTCTATCGCACCTTAGCAGGCTTAGCTTCCCCGCGTGGACATGCCTGAAGAAGCCTAGCGGGTTGCTGTCCAACAGCCTCCACTAAGCGATTGGGTCGGACGCCCGCCCAGATTCCGCTCAGCTGCCGCTGTGCCGAGTCGTCGCGGAGTGTCACGCGAGCTCCCTAACTTGATCGTCAAGAGATACAGATCACCTCGCAGCTGAGACTTTTTTTGTACAGCGTCGGAGTACGGAGGCCTCCGAAGAATACTTTCTCGTTGATGTTCCTCTTTTTAAACCGCATAACCGTTGGCAATTCAATATGTAACAAGACTCAACGTGTCACCCTCCAAGCGCCAGTGGCCATCCAAAGCCGCGTGTACCACCGATGTGCCTCCTCCATCCAACCCGGCGTCGGACCCTGAATGCCCTCCACTTTCCGGCCGCTGTTGAAGAAGCAGCTCTTGAGTGCCAACACGGCCTCGTTTCTCTGCTTATCTACCTCGGCGCTAATGACGAATAGTCCGTCCGAGTCGCGCGGGTTCGGGTTCCGCGGCGTGTCTCCGCATCGAACGACGATGTCGGTCGGCGTCTTCTCGACCACCTCGAAGTGATCCGTTATCTGCGTGCCCCGTTCGTACGTCGACTTGGACAGCTGCTCGGATGTCCATAATTGGCTGGCCGTGGCGGGGCCTTGGTACTTGCGTGCCAGGTACGCTCGCTGTGGTTTGTAGCCTGCGGTTATTATATGTCGTGGTTAGCTTGATGGAGGGCGGTGTGCATCACATCTGTGTCGCCTCGAGCCACTCACCCAACCCGCCCCAGACCCCGCGGCAGAACTCCAATACGAGATCCCCTTCTTTCTGGAGGAGCTCCGGCCGGATCTTGTCCAACGGTATCCGCTTCACGCAGATGTCTTGTGTACACGCATTGTGGTGCACGTTGTACCGCGCGAAGCTCCTTGATCGCCAGAATGGGTCGTCTTGCGGAAGTGGGCTGATGAGTGTGGTTGTCGATCCCAGGTACCCGAACACACTTGCGCCAGTCAGGACGGTGGTGTAGAAGGTCTTCCTTATTATGCCCATGATTGGTGTTGATGATTGCCACAATGCAGGTCGGTGCCAATCACTGCTAAGGCTAGAATAAGAATCTCAAAAGGCGAGGCCCTTGATGTTGAGGGCGTACTTGCGCAATTATGTCGTAGCTGCCAAAGGGTTCAGTGCGGCAGTGCGACTCGGTTGCGGGTGGCCTGACCGTCCGTCCGGTCCTCCGCCATTTGCCGAACAACACACGAACACGCGGGGTGACAATTTCCCAAGATTGCCCTTCTGTACTCCGTAGTGGGGCAGCTCGGGGAAGAGCAACCCCGTTCCTTTGCACCTGATGGAAGCTACGATCATGCCTTACCCAGTGAAAGCACCGGTGTAGGTGTTACCCAGCAGAGTCGGACAACATAATGGTGATTACAATGCAATGTCTGCATGGTCTGGCCATGTCACATGAAAGGCCGTGTGAGGGTGAGATCTAGAATTCCAGGTCGTTATCGCATGATGACCCCGCACTCCACAGTGGATATCTTACCCGGCGTGCCCGGTTGAAAGCCACCACTCAAAGGCTCTGCGAAGGCTCTGGGGCTGAAAAGACAATGCTAAGACACAATTAAGAGCTAATCTAACAAATGGGTAAGGTTTATACCGATGCAGAGCCTCTTTCAACGCGAACGGCATCGAGCAGCTTTTATAAGTTACGTTTACTCAAGTGGCTTATTCGGTATATCAAAGTCATATTTTAAGCTGATTAAGTATTCACTTAACGCTTATATAGCTGCCTTGGGTTTATTTGATCTAATACTTCCTTGGAATATGTTATCAAAGCTTACATTATGAGGTCGATTCCGTCCTTCCAAAGAGATGTCGCTAATGCTGGCCACGGCTCACGTTAACGACGCTGACGAACCTTCAACTGCCAATCATTAGCGTATCAAGCTCTTAAGGCATTTCCCTTACGAATCGTCGGATCATTCTTCCTGTTTTTTTAACACCGTATAACTGTTACACTTTATAATAAGTTCGACGTCAGGCTTATTGCCTTTAATCTTCGCTAGCCCTTTTCATACTCAGGTATTTACTAAGTGCTTTAAGGTAATTGTTTGCACTCAACTCTCCGCGTAAGATACTAACGTTATGCCAAATGACTAAACAGAGTTGCCCATAGCTTTCGTATAGAACGTTGCTAGTGCAGGCCGGCGTTGTCAAGATCATGAAGTCAATTGGCTTTCAGATGGAAAGGTGCTTGTAGAGCCAATAATAAGTATAAAAAGTGATAATGCCGCCATTGTAGATAACTTCATCAAGACTGCGCAATAGTACGACGTCATTTATTCTCGTATGAAATTGCAATAATATCGAAGAAGCTGAGTTTTCCATTTTGAGTCTTTCACCTGGAGAATACCATGATCTCGTCAATTGGTAATTACCTGGCAGCGATGATGCCTCGAAACATCCGTGCGGCTGTTACAGATGCCGTCTCAACTTACCCCTACCCTCACCCTGACTACCTACGTACCTACGTAACGGGATGAACTCCAGCAGCTCAAAAATCTCCGACTTGGCAAATTCTACACATTTTCTTTCCTTAGATACTACGGATTACATTCTGTACGTGTTCCCCAATCACAGCTCTCATTCAGGTCTGTGATGGCAGTCAGTAGACGCAAGTTGCGCACAGCGTTATCCTTCCTCCTCCGCCCACTCCTCGCCGCCCTACTTTTCACTTTCACCCTCCGCTTTCTCTTCTCTCCCCCCTCCAACTCCTTCACAAAAGCTTTAGTGATCGCATCTACCTCCGACCTACCACCATCTTCCACTTCATGGCTCAAAAACGTCCCTCGCGCCTGGACCGTGTACAGTTACATTACCGACGCCCCAACCTCCCCGGCCCTTTCAGTACCAGTAAACAAGGGGAACGAAGCAATGGTCTATCTGACATACATCACCACCCACTACGACAGCCTCCCAGATGTCATCTTTTTCCATCACGCGCATAGTAAGGGGTGGCATCAGGAACTCGATTCACTCACGGAAGTCAAACGGCTCCGAGCAGAGTATGTCTCGAAAGTAGGGTATGCGAGTGCGAGGTGTCTGAGTGCGTGCGAGAACATCATCCCCCTCGCCGAGTTCTCTGTGGATCCGAAAGAGCTACACCTCGTTGGACGTGACGTACAAATCGCTACATTACTCGATGAGTTTTTAGACAGGAGCATTGGGGAAAGGGTGCCGAAGAAGATTGCGGCTCCGTGCTGTGCGCAATTCGCTGCCAGCCGGGACGCCATACGGAGACGACCGAAGGAATGGTGGGTTAGACTCCGGCAGTGGTTGATTGACACGCCGCTGGACAGTCAGACGGCGGGGAGGTTGGTCGAGTGGACTTGGCATATCTGGCTTGGACAGCCTGCTGAATAGTGAGTGCCTACCATACCAAAAGTCGTCGGAAAAAGGCCGAGCCAGCCGTTACCCATCAGTCTCTGAACCGTCAGTTGATTGGCTGTAATGGCCGGTTCTGCTTTTCTTTCGACCACTTGCTTACATCCCTGCATGTATGTACCAAACGAATGGGAGAGAAGTGCTGACTTGTACAGCTGTCCGGATTACAAAGAGTGCAAATGCCACGTCTTTGGGATGGGGGAGTGTAAGGAGGTTTGGAAGAAGGAGGGAAGCATGTGATACGGGCATGTGTTTCACTTCCAGAGAGTCATGTGGGCACAAAATACGAAACAGAGCGTGCAGGTTACTGGGGCTTTCAACCGTTCACAGTCCCAAGATCCTGGCTTAACAAAACTGCGACTTGAAATTATTTGAAGTCACAAACCCTGTCGAGTCGGAGAGGGGGTCTGTTAGTGGAATACGGTTTAGCTGTGCATGCGAGCTGGGAATCTGCACATCTCTATTTTTGTACCCACAAGTTGAAACTGGAGTTTGCCGCGAAATTCTTGTGATTCCCAGAAGCTTATTGTGAGGGTGTTGCGGATCGGATATATGCTTCAACAACGCTACACGACGTTCACAAGTATGACAATATAGGCACAATACCGTCGTTGGGTTATTCATGATTCATCATTATCGTTACCCGTGCTAGACGGGCAGGCACAGAAACGCACAGCCGTATCGCAGGCAGCAATCGCTCAGCCCAGCCTTCCCGGATCCCGGATCCGACTTCTACAACGGCGGCGAGGAGGAGCTGCTGCTTGCCGACGACTCAGGCAACCCCCTCTCCTGGGCAGCAATGTGCATGCTCAGGCCTCGCGGAGCCAGCAGGCAGCAGCAGCAAGATGCCGAACACGACTAATCGATATTGTTCCCCGGTTTCAAATTCAGCACATTCGAAAGTGCATTTACTGCGCCTCCACAATCAGGCGGAACTTGCTTTTGGGTCGAGGGTCGCCATACACCAAAAATGCCGCCCGCTAGGACACATTGTGACTTACGTCAGCTACGGTTCTAGTCAAAGCAACCACGGTTGAAAGCATGGATTTGGCAATGTGTGACCATAGAACTCAGGCTGAGTTCGACCAACCTACATGCTACACGTCGCAAGCACGTAGTAAAAGGTCCGCAATCGATGCCTTGCTATGTAGCCAGCCAGAGATAGCATACGTGGCGAAATCTAGAACCAGACATGATCTACGGTGTTCTGTCCGAAACCATACATAATCATTGTTTGCCTTCTTCCCTTATCAGCCTGTCCGGGGTAAGTCTCCGGTGCCACTGATATCAACCCGGCGCCAGCCCCCGAGCCGCTCCCCTCAACCGTACAGCGTGATAGGCTCAGAGAATGGGCCGCAGATCCTTGTATGGGCCTTCCCGTCCTGCACGGGAGTCGGTGTGTGCGATGCACTGCTGACCAGTTGGGCAGCTTCGCTCAAGTGATGACGTTCGGATCACTCTTGACCGGCCCCGTTTACTGGCTGCCGAGCGATTTGTGTGATGTGCCTGTGTGCATGCGCATGGCCGCATGCAATGGGAGGCTGGATAATAACGACTGAGCAAAAAAATGTGTGCCTGACAGGCCAGTTTCACGGTCTGCACGCAGGCGACTATTTTCTGCGAGTCGGCGTTTTGTGTCACTGGCTGGGAGGAAGTCCACGAATAGAATGACCTCCAACGGGTCCTTTTTTTGGTGCGAGGACAGGCTGTCGGTTCCCTGCATGTCAATAGGCCCAATTGTGGGCGCCGTTTGTGTTCCCTTTTGGACTGTCACCCGTTTTCGTTAGACAGACCCCAGACCCCCGAGATCCGATGGAAAACGCTGCAACTAGTCTATCGCTCGTGTAATGGTGATATATTTACCCCTGCAGGTATTTCGCCGGAAGCGAGCGCGCGGACGGATATCTCCATCGACAACACAAGCCAAGCACACCGTTGACGCACGGATCACAAGGCTTTGCCCTTCTCCTCGGCCTCTGCATCGTTTCCCCTGATTTCGCCCCAAGTTGTTCAAAAGCCCAGGACCCCGAGCACCACGGTCCTGGGCCGATGGCCCCCTCGGCCCCCTCGACGCTACGACATCCCAGTGCGGTTTTTCATGGCCCGCCTTCCAAGTTTACTGCCACGTCCGGAGACGGGGCGGGCCCCACCGACCTCGACGACACAGCTGCCGGCCCGGCGCCGCGCCGGAGTTAGTGTCGCCTGCAACACCTGCCGCGCCAAAAAGCAACGGGTAAGTGATTTCAAAATCGGAGTTAGAGCAGTATGAAGACTATCGAAACACACAATACACACAATACAGTGTCTCTCTCTCTGTCCATATCGTGGGCACGGCTTGCGAGAGCGTGGCGTGGTTTTTTTTTTTGTCTTGCTTCGGCTCAATTTCAAGGGTCCACGCGGCTGGCCCCACTCGGTTCTGATTCGCATCTGGCAAATCGTGGACCACGTTGCCGATCAGCGATTCAGCCTGAGCCTCACCCGCTAGAACAAGCTACATCTCACATCTCACAACCCTTGACTACTCTCACCATGCGACGTCGCGAGTGCCAGCCGAACTGCTAACCTCTTTGCATTGGTTGTCTAGTGTGATGGTCAGCGGCCGAAATGCTCGTCCTGTGTAATCAGGAACTGGGAGTGCTCGTATGACCGCCGAGCAGACGAGCGGCAAAAGATCAGAGAGGAAGGAAAGCGACTGGAAATCACGGCGGCCGAGGCAATTCGGCTGTTTGAAATACTCAAGTCTAAGTCTGCCCCAGTCGCAAACGATGCCTTGCGCTCGATCAGAGACGGCCAGGTGCCGCAGTCCATCATCCGGGCCATCGATGGAGCCGTTGCAGTCGCCAACCTGCAGCATCACTCTCTCCCAAGATCCCCGTCGCCTTATAGGACAGCGTGGCCTACGCAAACCCAGTTGGAGTCGGAACTGGCCAACTTACACCGTAACGCCTTCCCTCCCCTGCCTCCGCTAGACGTGGCCAAGGTCGACTTGAAACTCATCGGTATCGATCTTGGAGCGGCCCGCGATGAGAGGGAATCACAATTAGTATCACGAGATGATCCCAATATGACTATGAACCAGCCTGGCGAACCCAGCGGATCGGGGTACTATCTCAGCCCGCCTCGATCAAACCTGCAGTCGAGGCGACGGACTGCGAGTCCTCCTTTGAGCGACGATGATGATGCTGAATCGCCACCTGCGCCACGTAAGTATAGCGACGAACGCTTGGCTCGGATAGATATGAAAAGGTGGACAAATGTTCCTGTTGAGAATGACTTTGCGGCGCGGGCTATCCAGCTGTATCTCAAAGAAGAGCTGCCGCTCGTGGGCTTTCTAGACCCCGACCGCTTCTTGGACGACATGGTTGCAGGAAGGACTCGCTTTTGTTCAAAGCTGCTTGTCCATGCGCTCATGGCTTGGGCTTGCGTGAGTGTTTCAAGTTTTTACCCCGCTGACTCCTTGTGCAACGACCTGTCTTGCTGATATTTGTTCGTGTTATCTGCAGCAAGCATACGCGTACGATGATAAGACTGACCGTGCAGCGTCGTTTTCCTTCATGTTCTTCGACGCTGCTGTCAGGCTATGGCAGGACGAAGCCGGTCCGAGCTCCTTGCGGGTGGCGCTCAATCAGAATGACGCAGAACTCACAACCGCATCCGCCATGATGCTTCTAGCCATGACCGCCAACCACCTGGGGCGGGACAAACGTGGTCAAGAATTCCTTGGGGAGAGCGCACGCATCTGTCGGCGTCTACTTCTGGTCGACCTCGAATCCGAGCCCAAAACGCCGTGGTACGGCCTTGACTTCCAAGACGAGGACGTGCGAGAATCTGCGTCGATTACAGCGTGGTCGACTTTCAATTGGCAGACGTAAGAGATGACACACAACAAACCATGTCAATGACCAAACAGACCAAACGGCAGGAGCCAATTCTAATTCTCTGTTGTGCTTCTGCTTCTTTATAGGCTACATTCATTCTACTTCCATCAGCCACCTCGCATCAAGCGGCCGCCTTGGCTGCCCATACCAAAGCCCGATAGAAATGATGTTCCACAGAGTC
This sequence comes from Diplogelasinospora grovesii, assembly GCA_033297225.1. Lineage (NCBI taxonomy): Eukaryota > Fungi > Ascomycota > Sordariomycetes > Sordariales > Diplogelasinosporaceae > Diplogelasinospora > Diplogelasinospora grovesii. Next base: position 42,738 of record MU853862.1, on the reverse strand, counting down.
CCGACGATGATCAATCTATGGATGGCTATTCTCCTATTCCTCCAAGACGCAGGCGCAGGCGAAGATGGCTGGGGCATATGGGTCACACATTCGAAGCCCTGTGCAAATTTTGGGCCATCATGCACGAGATGGTGTGGGCCTACTATACCGACGACATCCACAGTCGAAACAAGACCATTGAAATTGCCGAGCGTCTTTACCAAAAACTGCTGGCATGGGCTGACCAGCTTCCGGACGATTTGGCCAGAACCTGCCCTGCCCCGCAAAGTCAGGCGATATGCATACAGTATGATGCTACTTATTAGGTACTCTCTCGGGCTGATGCTGACGTTAAGGGAAGCATATGGTATCACACCGCCGTCCTCGACCTCTTTCGCCCGTTCCTCGACTCACCTCAGCCGCTGAAATTAGCAACATTTTCATACATAGACAGCACACCGCGGGCCGTCTTCGGCGCCTCAGTGTCTCAGCTCAAGCGACTGATCTACATCTACCGATCAACCTACGAAGTTGCCGACTTCTCAGCCCTTTACCAGAGTGGGCTGCTATATCTGATCAATGCCATCCTGGAGGACGTGAATAAGTGGGAGTTATTCTCGGAAAACGAAGCAAAGTTCTACTTTTATCTGTGTATAAGAGCGTATGAGTTGCTTGCTCTCCACGTCCCCGTGATCGGAGTAGGAATCGTAGGAGGTATTTACTCCATCGCCCTGAAGAGATTCCGCAATGACTCCCGAATCCCCAAAGACGTTGATTTCCCGTCACACGCGCTGAGCATACTACAAAGAATCCAGAAAAGAAGCAAGAAAGCAATGCTGCGCGACTCCAAGGGAATCAAGAGCGAGTACCCTATCGATCTCAAGGCCGCGCAAGAGAATCTCGAGGCGGCGAGTATGGAAAAACTTGCCGGGGAAGCTGAGAAGTTTGTCATGTCCAATCAGGGGATCATCACCGGGGATTCGCCAGAAGATTAGCGTGGCTTTGGAGTTTTGCTTTGTTTTGGGTGATGTTGCCAGTGGGTTGGCTAGGCTGAAGGACTTTGGTTTGGATACTTGGCTTATGGGTATGACCTGTCTGCTACGACGGCGAAGTCATGGAGACTGGAGTCCCGCGCGCGTTTCTGACTGGTACTGATGTCCATTGGATGTCAATGTGTATGTTAACTTGTCATTTTTGCCAATATAATATGGTATCTTCCTGCCGAAGACTAGCTACCTATATACATTGGTCATCATACTCGAAGTCAGGTATTATGACATCCTGACGTAACAGCTATTCCAGGTCAATTACCTGACATAAGGAAGGATCGTCAACGAAGATGAACAGCCGTCACAAAAACACGAAGCAAACGTCTATAATACTTGCTTCCATCATGGTATCTTAAGCACAGCTATTCTGGGATTGCTCGCTTGAGGTCGGGGTTAGGGTCCCATGTGGCGCTAATTGGATGCGTCGAGAAGCACGACGTTGACGTTATGACACCCCTCTCGTGCTGTGAATGCATGCTTCAGTTGCCACCTCCTCTTTCCCAAGAACAACGAAATAAACGTTAACTATCACAAGCAAAATGGCAATCGTTCATACTGTCATGTTCTCATTCAAGCCCTTGATTCCTCGAGAAGAGGTCGACGGAGTGAGCAATCCAGTTCTACAATTCTGTGGCAGCAAGCTGACTGGTGAATAGGTGTGTGAGCGGATGCTGGCGCTGAAGGACAATTGCCTGCACCCGCAGACCAACAAGCCTTACGTAAAGATGGCTATGGGTGGTATCGATAACAGCCCAGAAGGAATGCAGGTGGGAACCTACCACACCTTCCTTGACAAAGAACCGAAGTACTGATTGACTGCAACAGGAAGGAATTACCCACGTCTTCGTGAGCGAGTTTGAGAGCGATGCAGACAGAAAGTACTACCTGGAGGAGGACAAGGCGCATCTCGCCTTCGTCAACAGCATCGAGGGGATCGTGGAGAAGGCGCAGGTCGTCGATTTCAGTCCTGGCGTCTTTACAGAGCCTCATGAGCATACAAACTAGGCTTGTCTTTTGCACAAAATGTTCGCTAGTGGTCGGAGACTGTTTGTGTAGGATATCAGATATCAGAAATATGGCGATGCAGCTTGCAACCAATATATCAGGCCATATCTTTCCCAGGCAGCAGCCCGTCCCAGGCAAAGATTCCGCACCAAGCGCACTTCTCCAAATGGAACCTCCAGCCCACTGTCCCACAATTCCCATCCATCGTTCCTGCCCCGCCAAAAGTGCTGGCTCACCCCGCGCACCCCAACACTGCTTGACTGCTAAGCTGCAGCTGCTGCACTGCGTCCAACAGCTCGAGTCCTGTAGCCTGATTGGCCGCGACCGCACTGCTGGTGCTTCCGACGTCATTTTCACTCCACCGTCACACGCCGCCGCCGCTGCTGGTGCAACACACCACTCCTTACTTTCACAAGGCAGGCAGGCAGCCAAGGAAAAGTAAAGGAGGATTCACGGCCGCGACAGTGTCCGTAACAGACTGTGTCCGTAACACATGTCCGGAACAACAATTCACTCTAAAACGCGACAGTCTCTTACTGTATCTTTGTCGCACTTCGATTTGAGCTGTCTTGACTGAGCAACTACATCGAGTGGAACCGGGGACTCGTACTAGCGATTTGCGATTCGAATACCGGCCGTTAAGGTTAAAAACTACCCCACGCGTGCAGTCGTCAACATCGTAACCTACCAACATTTCCAACCAGAACAGACATCACAGAAAACGCGACCGACGCGATCATGTCTCAACAACAATCGCATCCAACGCTCATCAATCTCCCGCGCGCGGAGCCGCCTTCCAACCCAGACACTCCGTCTGAGATGCCGTAAGTCTTCATTCCCCTTGTGGTGTTTGGCGCTCTTGCATCCATACTGACCCTTTCTTGAGTGGCACGCCGACAAGCACGACGACCTCCCTCAGCGCGCTCTCCACGACCGCCATAAAAGATGGCCATCGCGGTCACATGCACCATAGCAACCCGAACCATTCCAACCGTGGCAGCGGCGGACACCAACATAACCTATCCACAAACAGCCTCGAAGCCGAGCGCGCAGATCGCATTTCGCGCCTGGCTGGTCTTTCGTCTGTATCGGCTCGTGACAACCATGGCGCAGCTTCACCACAAACAACTCCCACATCCACCAGTTTCCCCCAGGGTCAAAACCCCAGCAATACCGTCCCCGGTGGCCTGACCCCTTCATACTTCGATGCGCACGGCCAGCCAGTCGCCGCTACGAAGATGAGCACGGTCGGAACGGCAAGCGCAACAGATAGTGTCGGTGTCGGCGCGCTCACTGCTACCGAGCTCGGGGGTGCCGAGGAAGACATGTTGAGCATGGGCGACAACGAGACCGAGATGGACTCCGCCAGCGGCTATATGGTTGATGACCGGATGATGGACGACGCGGATATAGACCAGACGCGCAGTCTCGGAGGGTTCGAGGATCGCATGTCGGATGATGGTAATGCATCGCTAGTAGGATTTGGTGAGGGTGCGGGAAGTACCGTATCGGGCCCGATATATCATCGACGTCCGATACCCCCGTCTCAGGGGTCGGCTGGTGGAGCTTGGGGATTGGAACGCAGTGGGTCGGGACTTAGCGAAGCCGGACTACGGAGAGATCTGATGGCGCGGGGACTTGCGGAGCGCGGAAGTGTCAACGGCGACGGCAGTGGTGGTAACGACACCCCGGTCAGCCAGACGGCGATCAATGAGAGACGCGAAGCGAGGATGGTGGATGGAGTTGCGCTGAATGGTGCAGCCGGTGTACCAGGGGATGGGGCGGATGTGTTTGTGGACACTACTACCAGAGGACCAGTCCCCGTGCAGGCTCCGACGAGTGCGATTAGAGAAACGCAGCAGCCGTATTCGCACCAGCAGTATCAACATCAACATAACCTCGCGCAGCAGGCTCAGGGGCAGGAGCCATCCCCGGTATCAAGATCATCCCGCGAAGCGGCTGAGCGGTTTATTCGTGAGAGGTTTGAAGCTGGAGAAAGTAGAGGTACTGCTGGCGGGGCATTGGGAAGCCCGAAAGGGAGTGATAAGCTGGGACGGTTTTACTTTGAGGATCGTAAGTAGGTACTCGGGTAACAGCTCTGGGCTAGGCAGGTAGGGAAGGGGGTGTTGGTTGGGTTTGTTTGACAAGGGGGGAAGGGGGCTATCGCTCGCTGAGTACGCCTTTTGTTATGCCGTGTTTCTCTTGACTCATTTAGGGCGAGACGTGTCCTTCGCTTGTTGGGTTCCCTCGGATCTTGCCAGGGTTTTGTGGTTTATTGCAAAGTTTAGGACTCGCTGGAGTATATGGTATGGACAACCGGTCAAGGGTATGAAAGACTGGAATGTGCTGCTTTTCATGGAATGTATTGCTACTCTTTGTTTTATACTAGTTGCCCGCTAGGGTGAGAGAGCCTTTTAGCCTCTGTTGAGACTGAGCGAAGTGCCGTATTGATGTCATGTAAGGGATGGAGAAACGTTTTTTTTCTAGTACCTGTACGCACAAGTGCACCACGTAGAACATTTCCTTCAAAACCACAATTACGTACCGTACCTGTCATTCCGTTACCTTTGACTCGAAACTTTTCTCATGCCATCTGGGGTAGCTTCATAATACCCGCTGTCTATTTTTTTTTTAAAAACCTCTACATTTACTTACTCCCAGATCGTGGTCCTTTTCTTAACACAGGGTATACACCACACAACATATCTATCGCCTCCGGCTGACGCCGTTCGGCTCATTTCTTGCTAGCAAGCCACTCCTCATGAACCTTCTTCTGCTTCTCCCACTCTTTCGTCATCTTCTTCCTCTTTGACTTTGTAACCTCCTGCCCGGTCGCATCCTTTGTCGGGATCCCGTCGGCGTCCCACTCGCTGTACTCGCTGGTCTTGAACATGTCGGTGTGTGGCTGCGCAGCCTTTTGGTCTGCGAGACGCTTCCTTTCAGCATCTGCCTGCTCCTTCTTCAACCGCGCCTCTAATTTTGCCGCGGCGGCAGATTCGCGTTCCGCTCTGGCCTCCTGCAGACTTCTGTCCAGGGGGCGGACGATTGCCGGGAGCGGCGGGTCGCGATCCTCCAGGTAGATACCCAGACTCCACAGATGGGTGTCCCTCAGCTGGTCGCAGAGCTGGAGCAGATCCCTGGCGGGCTTCTGCTCGTCCGCAACCACCTTGACCTCCCCCCTGAACCGCTCCAACACCTCTCGAGCGGCGGCGGCTTCGGGCGTGTCTGCTGATGTGGTGGAGGGGATGTCGATCTGCTCGACGATCTGAGAGATGGCCGCATGATCGATCGGTCCGGAACGGGCGAGCACGCGCATCTTATCCCTCAGCTGCGCCGCCGGATAGATGTACGGCTGTGCCGCCTCGGGAATTTCCAAACCCGACCAGGCGACACGGTTCGTGTCGGACAGGTCGCCCTCGGGGTCGAGACCAAAGATGGTCACGATCTTGACTATCCACCGGGCGATCTGAAGCATGGTCTCGTCTGCGAGAGGCGCCTTGGCAAGGTTCACCTCGCCGATCAGATCAGAAATGACGCGCATGGCGAGGGGCGTGTTGAACGAGTCGCAGAGCGCAGCGTCCAGATCGTCCTTGGCCTTTTCGAGAGCTGCCAGTAACCGCTCATCTTCTGGTCCGGCTTTCTGACCCTCAGACGGTGTTGGGGATGATTGTTGGTTGCGAGCGATGTCGGCGGTTTTGACAAAGAAGTTGTTCAGCTTGCCCTCCCACGCCGCTGTACTCTTCATCAGGTCCTCGGTAACCTCTATACCGTCTGCCCAGGACCCTAGAAGGAAGCAGATCCTCAAAGTACGGGCGGTCCATTCAGGTTGAGACAGGGCAGCGCGGATGGTGGTGAAGTTCTTGAGCGACTTGGACATTTTCATTCCTTGGATGCTACGCCATTGTCAGTAAGGAAAATGGGGGGAAAAGGGGAAAGGGGGGGACAAAGACAAAAGGGAAAGAAGCACCTGAGATGCCCAGTGTGGATAAAGTAGTTCACCCACTGCACTCGAGAAGTGCCCGCCGTCCAGTATGCTTCTGACTGTGCTAGCTCGTTGTCGTGGTGAGGGAAACGAAGATCTGCTCCGCCGGAGTGGAGGTCAATGACCTTGCCAAGTACCTCAGAAGCCATGGCTGAGCACTCGATGTGCCAACCTGGACGACCGGGGCCCCAGGGCGAAGGCCATGACGGCTCGCCGGGCTTACTGGCCTTCCACAAGGCAAAGTGGTTGTCGTTGCGTTTTAGCGAGGTTTTGGACAAAGAGCCCTCGCCATCTGCCTGTAGGGCCTTGTCATTCCTGTTCCATGGCTCCAACCTCGCATAAGAGTGTCCCGCGTTCTCGAAGGCTTCGATGTCGAAGTACACCGAGCCGTCAGAAGTTGCGTACGCAAAGCCGTTGGACACGATCTTTTCGACAAAGGAGATAATCTGAGGGATGTATTCGGTCACCCGAGTGAGCTTGTCCGGGTCGAGCACGTTCAGGGCGTGCATGTCCTCAAAAAAGCGGTTCTCGAATTTCTGGGTGAGCTTGGTAAAGATGCTGTGGTCTTCGGAGTCGATGCTCGCGCCGTGGAGGGAGTCGAGGTAGGGTAGTAGAATGTCATCCGCCTTTTCGTAAAATACCGACAGCTTCTCTGAACCTTGCAGAGCTTCAGCGGCTGATGCTGCTGTCCGTAGATGTACTCTAAGCTTGGCTTCTTTGTCTCCAGGTGTTGCGCCGGGGGTTTCGTCCAGGGCCTGCCCGTCGAGCACTCTCCTGTATGCCGACTTGTCCACCTCGCCGCTGTAGCTCTCCGGCGTTACGTCTGCCGGTAGGAGGGGTAGGTTCTTTTGTGTGTAGTATTGGAACGCCGCCCTTGTCGCCTCCTTGACTTCGTCGCTGACGGGAGCGTCTGCGTCGCCTCCATGCTGTTGCTTGAACTGCGCCAGCAGATGTTGTTGTCGGCCCCGGAGAATGATCTTGTCGTCGACATCGGTGGTGTTCATGACAAACTTGACCTGGAAGCCAAAGTAGTCGCTCATGATCCGCCGGAGGATGTCGGTCGACACGTAGTTTCTCGCGTGCCCCAAGTGCGCATCGTCGTAGACGGTCGGTCCGCAGGTATACCAGGTGACATTCTTCCCGTCAACCGGCACGAAGCTGTCCTTTCTCCTCGTCAAGCTGTTGTAGATCTTGAGCCGCGGTAGCTGCACGTCGGGGGAAGCTTGCGGCGGGGTCCATGGCGGCTGTTGTCGCGTTGTCGAAGCCATTGTTCTGTGATAGCTCCAGGGGCTGGGTCTGAGCAATTAGCGTGGTTCTGGGGTAGAAAAAAAGACGCCTTCGCCTTACCGGCGGAGTAGATGTCGAGTCAAGCTGAATTTAAAGCTCCAACCTCTGACTCTACAGTCCATTTGCCGGTCGAATTGTGACTCACCTAACTAACAAAGCTGACACGGCGTGCAGAAGGTAGTTTCAGCGCGGGGCAGCAGGGTCCGCTCCACTGTCGCACCCGCACCAGCACGCGATTGGGGTTGTGTGGCTGGGTGTGGCTAAGCCGCGCAAGTGGCTGACTAGCACGCTTAGGTATGTACGTGCCCACGGCGTCTTGATGAGGACGTGAATTTCTGAGAAAGATGGAACGGTCTCAGGCTATCTTAAAAGCGAAATTAATTGTTTGCAAACGTTTGAACACCAGCCACATTACTCGGGCTTAGCTATTAATGTGTCGTTTCTGCAGGCTGAAGGAAGTGATTGTTCCTGCACAAAATCTCAAAATTGGTTTGAGTTGCGGAACCGTTGATTCAAGATGATGTACCTAGACATGTCAAAAGAGGAATGGCTATGCCGAATTAACAGTCGCAGAGCTTGAATCTCACCAGACTTATGATGAACTCTAAGGTCTAGTCAAAGGTCACCTTAATCCGAGCATTAATTATGCATCTAAATTCCTATGCTCCTCCCACTCGCTTTTGATTACAGGAGGTGCGTAGGATTGTGATTTGCCTCGTCTTATGGTCTATAAACCCTCAAGATATATCTTACGTCCGTAACGAGCGACACCACAATAAGATATGTCGTTATCAGTCTATTATTAACGTGGTTTAGCGGATACATTGGATGTTCACCGCTTCCCTGCTCTTCTCGAAATAATTAATGTCAGTGCGACAGTGAACTCGGTGTCTTTGTTTGCTGTGTATTGCATACCGCACACGTAGTTGAATCTCTTTCGAGCCATATCTGATAACCTCGCCCGAACCCGGTGATAAGGGAGTGTGAATTCCCGGTTGGTGTCGGCATGTTGCACTCAACCGTCTCGAATTGCACATCGTTCTGGAGATTCGAGGGCATCGGAGGGACCACCCAGACTTTTCGTCAGAGTGCATACATGTTTGTGTGTTTGAGAGTCCAGATGGTGTTGTAGTGATTAAGGTACAGGCATTCTTTGTAAATCGCAATGAGGCTACGCAGGAATGTTCGCTTTCTTTGCAGTATGGAAACCATCATACGCTCCTCGTCCGCCCATAATGCTTAAAGCTGTTAGTACGAGCATTGAAATAAGTCAACGGTGAACACCCGAGAACGAAAGCAGAATGCGAAATAAAGGAAACGACAAAGAAGCCACACGCAATAAACAGATCGTGTACGAAATAATTACCCCTAATCCTACTTGCCCTTCAAGTTCCCAGAGGTACATGTAGTAGTAATCTCGCTCTTCTCGACAACCAAACCCCCAATCGCCGCGATGGTCGTCCCGCCCATGATCTCAAACACAGCCACGTTGGCAGCAAAGTCCCTCGCGATCCAGTTGCGCAGCTCCACCGCCATGAGCGAGTCCACACCGTAATCCGAGAGCTGCTTCGTCAGCTCGACATCGTCAGCAGCTATCGACAGCGCTCGCGCCAGCTTCACCACCAGTGCGCGCACGGCGATGTCGGCGCGGTCCTCTGCGGCCGCTGCCTGCCTGAACAGGGCCGCGAAGTCGACTTCTCTGCCTTCTTGTTGTTGTTTCACCTTTCCGCCAGCGACGCGCGAGAAGCCCGCAAACAACGGCCTCAACGCCAACGCAGGCGGGGACTGCCCCCTCGCCAGCAGATCCGCAGGGGTGACCACACCGACGAGCAGCTGAGCCTTATCTAGTAACCCCTGTTGTGGGGCCCGTCGGTCGGGGTCGCAGTAGACGTCCAGCAGGGCCATCAGCTCCGTGTCCTCGATCTGGCCCATGTCGGCCGCGTTTTTCCGGGTGGCCTGGTACGCGGCGTTCTCGGCGATGATGCCGATATTGCGCATCCAGCCGATGTCTAACGAGATAGCCTTTTGTCCTCTGGAGGTGCGGTAGCGGGCTAGGGCGTCTTGGAAGTTGCACCCCGCTGCGTAGTTGGACTGGGCGATGCTGCCATATATACCGGCTAGCGACGATAGAAGCACGAAGAAGTCCAGGTCCTGCGGGAGGAGCCGGTGCAGGTTCCACGAGGTTTGGACCTTGGAGCGGATGGTGAGGGACCACTGCTCGTACGTCATGTTCTCAAAGACGCCGTCCTGCAGCGCCATGGCTGCGTTGATGCAGCCCTTGATGGGAGGCATGCCGCCGGAGCAGCAGCAGCAGTCCTCGAGCACGGCTGACAGAGAATCGGCCGAGGATACGTCGCACCGGGGCGCTACGATGTTGACGTCATCATAGCGGGCGCGCAGGTCGGCGACGAGCTGTGCGGCCGCGCGAGAAGAAGACGCTGCCAGCCCCGATCGCGACAGGAGGATCAGGTGCTTGGCGCCCTTGTCCTCCACCATCCACCTGACGATGCCGCGACCCAGGCCGCCCAGTCCCCCGGCGATCACGTAAGATGCGTTCGGATCAAACCTCCAGGCGGATTTCGTAAGTAACCGCTTCGGCACCACGTCAGACTCATTGACGCTGATGATGATGCGTCCCGTGTTCTTGCCGCTCTGCAAATACCGAAAGGCCTGCTCGACCTCGGACACGGGATAGACGTGCAGTGGGCTCGGATAGTGGATCACCCCGCGGGTGATCAGGTCCATGGTCTTCTGGAGCAGATCGCACGCCAGGTCCTGGTCCGACTGGGCGACGTGATACAGATCCACGGCGGCGAAGCTGACGTTCCGCGCAAACCCCGCCATGGGCAGGGACGCGTTGGCTGTGATGTCGGCCTTGCCAATCTCGATGAAGCGGCCGTAGGGCGCCATGCACTCCCACGACGCGCGCAGGCCGTCGCCCGACAGCGAGTTGAGCACGACGTCGACGCCGCGCCCTCTAGTCACGCGCATGACGCCCTTGGCGAAGCTTGTGTTGCGGCTGTAGAAGATGTGGTCGGCGGGGATGCCGAACAGCTCCATCAGCAGCTGCTTCTTGTCGTCGAACCCGACCGTGGCAAAGATCTCGGCCCCGAGCATCTTGGCGATCCAGACGGCCATCTGCCCCGTGCTCCCCGACGCGGAGTGGATCAGGATCTTCTCCCCTCTCCGGAGGCGCGCCACGTCGACAAGGGAGTAGTACGCCGTGATGCCCGGGCTGATGATGGACGCGGCTGCCTCGAACGAGAGCGCGTCCGGCATCTTGGACACCGTCCGCGCCAGCGCACGCGGGTATGTGCGCATGCAGCCCAGCGAGCTGCCGCAGACGCGGTCGCCCACTCGGATCCCGGTGACGGCTGGGTCGACGGCAGAACCGACGCGGGCCACGACGCCGGCGCAGTCGTACCCTAGGTCGTCTCCTTCAAGACGGCCGAGGGCAACGAAGACGTCGCGGAAGCTTAGCCCCCACGCCTTGGCTTCGATCTCCACCTCTTCTGGACCCAGCTCCGCGTGGTAGGACGCGTCCTCGACGAACTCAAGCCTGTCGAGGAACCCGGGTGTGCCGACGGCCAGTTTGACGGGCGGGCCGGGCTGCCACGGCTCGCGGCGCAGCTGCGGGTGCAGGAGGGAGCGCACCGTTTCATTGAGGTTGATCTCCTCGACCAGTCGCGCCGTTGTGAGTTGGCCACCACGGACAATGTATTCGAGCTCCGGGGACGCGGACTCGAAGGCCGTGTGGAAGACCTTGGCGACGTGCTCGGCGCATGTCTGCTGTTGCGAGCTCGGCGAAGTCTCGACCGCTAGAGTGATGATGTGCTTGTCAATGTGCTCGGAGCGCATGCTCCGCAGGAAGCCTTGCATGAGGCCGTAGTCTGGGTACTGGCTATCGTCGAGGCCGGCCAAGGTCACCCAGAGCCAGTTCCGCACGCGTTTAATCATGTCTTTTAGGATTTGAAAGCCCGAGTCAGTGATCGTAGCGAGGAAAGGAGCATTGGCTTCGAGGAGAGATATGAGGATGTCATCGTCGGCGAATTCGGCATGCTTTACTTCGTTTAGACACAGAACTTTGGCCTCACGATGGTGCAGCAAGGGGTGGTTTCGGATCGCATCGGCCACACCCACGACTTGATGATGTGAGGCCTCTTGGACGTTGGGCACGAGCAGTAAAAGGCGCCCTCGCCCCAGCTGCTTCACCGGTTGGGCTTGCTCGTCTAGCAAAGTAGACACCATGATATTCGAGACCCGGCAAGCGTCGCCTTTATAGTCCCTCAGTATGAGATCATTCCCAGAGAAGCCATTATCCTTCAGAACCCTGTCCCATTGCTGCTCGTCGATGCAGGGACACGAGCTGCGCCACTCCTCGTTGCAGCTCCACCAGCCCGGGAGCACGCCGAAGCCGAAGTTGGTCGTGACGTTCTCGGGCGCGATGATCTCGAGGTACAAGAGCCTGCCGCTGCCGGGCTTGAGCGCCTTGGCGATGTTCTGCAAGGTCGCCGTCAGGTTCGTCGTGGCGTGGAGCACGCTGCCCGCGATCACGAGATCATAGGCGCCCGGCTCTACCCCTTGCTCCGCCGCCGCCCGCTCCAGGTCGAACGCCGTAAAGGTCATGCGGTCGGCAAACTCGCCAAACCGAGCGCGCGCCTTCTCGAAAAAGGCCGGCGAGATGTCCGTGTACGTATACTGCGCGAACCTCGTCCCGCCGCTCTGGGTTTCCATCTCCCCCAGCACGGACAACACGTGCGACGTCATGCTCCCCGTGCCCGCGCCGACCTCGAGAATCTTGAGGCCCGGGTTCTCGTGCGCCAGCAGGCCCAGCAGCTTGCGGAACCGGCCGTCGCAGACGCTCTCGAACAGATCCCCGTAGAACCTCTCAGCCAGCCCGGCCTCGGCGGCGAAAGCGACCTGCAGCGGGTTGATCTCGCCTACCAGGATGGCCTTGAGATTGCGCGCGATCACGGTGAAGATCTCCCACGGCGGATATGCTTGCTCAATCTGCTGCAGGCGGGACTCGAGCTCCTCGTCGCTGATCAAGTAATAGTCGGCGTCGGGGGCGTATAGCAGCGTGGGAGAGACGCGCGACACGTGTTGCTCCATCCACTGGACGTACATTGCCAGGGAGCCGGGAGTGCGCTCACGATCGGCCGCGGAGAGCTGCTTGAGCGTCTTGCGCACGACCGTGTCCAGCGTTGAGTCGAGGAGCTGGCGGTTTTTAACCATGGCCGCTTCGTCCTTGGTGAAGACGTCGGCGTCGCAGGCTCGGTGCAGTTGGGCGCGGTCCAGAAGGCCCAGCTGCGGCTTCCACTCGATGCCGTAGAGCAGCTTGGTCTTGGTGGCGTCCTCGGTAGCGCTTATTTTGGTGGCCGTCGACACGGGCTTCAAGATCATCCTCTGCATGTTGAGCAGCGGAGAACCGTCGTCCGCCAATATGTAGACGGAGCCCTCCAGGCCCGGGGCGCCGGGTCGTTGTCGGCACTGGGTCAGGAAGCGCAGGGTGGAGGTCTGCGGGAACTGCCAGCCCGAGGAGGCCATCCACGCATCGAATAGTTGTGTGGGAACGTTGGCGAACATGTCTGTGGACAAACCCTTGGTCGCCTGAGTTGTGAGCAGATGGACGGCGGCGTCGAGAACGGCCGGGTGGACGGGCCCGCCTGTCTTGCGTTCTTTAAGGAGCGGGGAGGCATCGACCTGGGCGATGGAGAACTCGCCGCCGTCCCAGCGGATGTCGTGCAAGAGCTGGAATGCCGGCCCGTAGCCAACTCCGCAGTCCAGGCAGCGCTGATAGAAGAACTGACGGTCCACGTCCCTCGTGCACGACTCAGCGGCTCTCTGAAACTCTCCCGCGATGCGCTCATCCCCGAGCCGCTTCTCCATCCCGCCGTCAACCTGCGTCCCGGTCTCCTCGTCGTAGTGCGTCTGGATGCTGGCCCGGAAGCACTCGGTCCAGCGACCGTTAGCCTGCGTCGTGATCTTGACGTCGGACCAGACAGATTCCTTCTCGTACGGCTTTTGCACCGGCCTCAACTGGATGATTGTCTCGGTGCTTTCCTCCCACCTCGGCCCGACCACGATGGGGTTGAGGAAGTGCGCTTCCTTGATGTAGTACCCCGCGATTTTGCGGTTCTCGGGGCACATCTGCCTCACTGCCTCGACGGCCATGACGAGCATGCCCGTGCCCGGGTACAGCGTCATGCCCGTGATAACGTGGTCCTTGACCCAGGGCGTGGTCTCCGCGCTCAGGAACTTGCGCCACTTCGGTTCCAGGGGGTTCCAGTCGGGGAAGCGCGCGCCGAGCGTGTCTTCGGGCACGGCCTCGCGCAGGCGGTAGTCGCGGCTGAGGCGGGACTCGGCCCAATACGTGTGCGAGTGGTCAAAGGGGTATTCGGGGCAGTCGACGCGGAAGGGGTGGGTGGGCGACTGCTGGTGGTTGGCCGCGGTGATGGCGACGGCGTGGCCGTGGCAGAATAGCTGGCCCACGAGTTCCAGGCTGCTTTGCAGGGCCGACTTGTTCCTGTCCAGAACGTGGTGGTATCGGATCTGTCTCTTCTGCTTGCCCGCCTGGCTCAGGGTGTCCTGTACCGGGCGACGTAGCGCAGGGTGCGGGCCGACTTCAATCAGATCGGAAATCGGCTTCATGCCGACCTTCAGCTGCCCATGAGTGAGGGTCACCAGCGCGTCGGAGAACTGCACCGCAGACACCATGTTGTCGACCCAGTACTGCGTCGTGGAGAGCAACTTCGGCGAGGGGATGGGCTGTCCTGTGACCGTCGACACCATAGGGATGGCTGTAGAGCTACCGAGGAGCGAGGTGGAGGTGGAGGCGCCAGGCTCGAGCAGCCCCAGCCTATCGCGATACTCGCTCGCGATGGTCTGCATGTACGGGGAGTGGTACGCCACGCCGGTATTGAGCTTCTGCGCGAAGATGCCGTCCTTGTCGAGCTGTTGCTTGACCAAGTCGACGGCTTCCTCCGGGCCCGAGAGCGTCGAGTTAAGCGGACTGTTGATGCAGGCCACGTTAATGGCCTCGGCCGCCTTCAATGACGGGTCCATCTGTTCAAGATACTCCCTCACCTGCCTCGCAGGCAAGTTGGCAGACAGCATCGCCCCTGGCTTCTCCACCGCCGCTTCCCCAAGCTTCCCGGCCAGCTGCCCGCGGTAGTACGCCACCTTGCAGGCCGAGGCCAGTGACAGCGCGCCAACAGCATAAGCGGCCGCGATCTCGCCCGACGAATGTCCAACCACGGCGCCGGGGACGACGCCGAAGCTCCTCAGTAGCTCGACCAGGGCAATCTGCAGGGCCGTGCACAACGGCTGACTGTACTCGGGCTTATTGATGTTATCTCCCCGGTGGAGCTCGTCGATGGCTGACCAGGGACATCCCAGGCTGCGGAAGGCGTTGTCAGTTTGGAGAAAGGTCTGTTCGAAGATGGGGTATTGGAGGAGGTCGACGCCCATCTTGGCGTATTGAGCGCCTTGGCCGGTGAAGACGAAGGCTAGGCTGGTCTCTGTGGAGGCTCGGGTGTGTTTTGCTGCTAATAGCGACTTTTTTGCCGGATCCACGCCGTCAAGGGTGCCATCGACTACGGTAAATGTTCGCCAGAGCATGTGGCTTCGCCGGGCGGCCAACGTGAAGGCCAGCTGGTCCAATTTGCTCGGGCTGCTGGAAATGTGTGTTTTGTAGTACGACTCGTAGGATTGCACCGTGCGCTTGAGTGCCTTCTCGTCGGCGGCGGCCCAGACGAGGAGGCGGCATGTTGCGGCAGGATGGAAACCCCCGTTGGCTCCACCATTGGTATGGCTATGCCTGTTCGTATGTCCATTGGTGGTGCCGTTTACGGCCTTGTTCGCCTGATTTGTGCCATTCTTGGCATGAGCGTGGGGCTGGGTGCCGTTCAACACAACACTGTTGGTTTCGAGGGATGGGGGGCCTTCGGCCGTGCAATGATTGCCCACCAGTCCACGGCTCTGGATATAATGGAAGGCGTCGTCCAGGACCGCATGGCAGTTGGATCCGCCAAACCCGTACGAGCTGACTGACACTCGCCGCAAACCCTCGGCTGGCCAGGCCACGGCCTCAGTGGGAACTGTGACATGGTAGAAATCGGCATCGATGTCGGGATTCATCTTCTCAAAGAGAGCGTTGGGCGGTATAATACCCTTTTCGAGAACGAGCATGGACTTGACGACACCAGCCAGGCCGCTACTTCCTTCCAGATGGCCGATGTTGGCCTTGACGGATCCGCTGAGAAGGAACTGTCAGCTCTAAGATGGTCAAGCTCACATTGGCAAGGCGAGCTTGCTAGGCTGAGAATGAACTCACACATAGAGGGGCTCTTTAGCTGATCGACAAGACCGGAAAACCCTGCCTATGGCCTTCATCTCAATGGGATCCCCCACCGGTGTTCCCGTTCCGTGTGCTTCGAAGAATCGCGTCTTCTCGAAACCCAGCCCGGCTTTCTGGTAGACACGGCGGATCAGCCGTTCCTGGGCGTCAGGGCTGGGCTGTATCATGGTCGGGCTGCGCCCGTCCTGGTTGGACCCGATGGACCGGATGACAGCCCTGATCATATCCCCATCCCTCACGGCGGCGGACACCGGCTTGATGACAAGACCGACGACGCCCTCCCCACGCGCGTATCCGTTGGCGCGATGGTCGAAGCTCCAGCAGACGCTATCCGTCGACAAAAAGTGCAAGTTGGACAACAACACCGACCCCTCAGGGCCGAGGATCAGGTTGGCACCCACGACCAGCGCTGCGTCAGCATCGCCGTTGTACAGCGACTGACACGCCAGATCCAGCGCCACCATGCTACTCGAGCAGGCTGTATCGACGTGCACGCTAGGCCCACAAAGATCAAAATACCAGCTCACGCGGTTGGGCAGGATCGACAAGGCGCTGCCCGTGATGGCCAGTTTCGGGATGGTCTCGGCGTCTTTCGCCATCATGCGCGAGTAGTCGTCTGACATGGACGCCGCGAAGACCGCCGTGCGCGTGCCCCGCAGCCGCTCCACGGGCACGCCGGCGTTCTCGAACGCCCGGTATGCGGTTTCGAGCGTTAGCCGGTGCTGTGGGTCCATGGCTGCTGCCTCCTTGGCTGTGATGGAGAAGAAGGGGGCGTCAAAGGCGGCGGGGTCTTGCTTGAGGAAATGTGCCCCCCGGCTTTGAAGCTAAAAAGGTGGTTCACGTAAGTCGGTGATCTGCTCCCGTCATGGCTGGAATAAAAGAGCCATACCTTGTTACGACCGGTGCCCTCTGGGTCGTAGAAAGATTCAATCTTGAGCCGTGACTCGGGCCACTCTGTCATGACGTTCTTCCGGGTCTCGAGGATCTTCCAGAAGCTTGCTTCGTCCTCGGCATCCTGGGGCATCTTGAAAGACACCCCTACGATGGCGATGTCATGCATAGCGGGTTTGTCGTCTGCGTTGTAGGCTGTCATGGTGACCACGATCGCTAATGGGGCAGGAATATGAATGATCTTGGACAGTCGTCTGAGTGACCGCGATATGTCCAAGGTGAAGTACCTGTATCTGACCTACAATGGTGGCACAGTATAAAGAGACCCGTCTATCAACTCATTTACCGTTTATAGTGATACTTGTGTCTTCACTAGATGCGGACGGGTGCTAAGGAGGCAGTGTTTATTTTTTGCTCTTTTCAGCTCCTTTCGGTTCTGAAGGCACTTTCAACGTCACCGCGACTGCATCATGACCACCAACTGGAATCGGCAACGGGGGTTTGTGCAAATGCATTGCTTTTGCAACTCTACCGTGCAATCTTATTCAGTGGTAGCAGAATTGCTCAACGCAATGTGCCGAGCTTCGTGCCGATTAGACGAGCATGCGGCGCCGACCATTCACTCCAGGGCGTGTCTTCACCGAGCGACCGAATTCATTAAACGCCGTACATATGCAGCGGCCGTTATCTGTATCCACCCGGAACTGTTATCCCCCGTAGACCGGATAGTCGCCGCCAGTGAAGAGGAGCACGTGCGATTCCGGCTCGAATTTGCCGGATTCTAGGGCCGTCAACATTCACAACCCCTGGCTTTGTTATTTGTAGTAAACCTGGATATTTGTGCGGCAAAGCCCTATCAAGAACCAGTTTCTTGAACATTGCAGATTCGTGAGGTCATTACTGCGACACGACGCCGTTATCTGGGAGCGTTTCGAGATTATTAGGTACCTAGGTATTCCGGACGACACGGTGTGATCGGTGCTTCGACTATCTGCGCCGTTCAAATGTGTTTTCAGGTGTCGCACTTGGGCGAATAGGCGCCCGGCGATTCATGGAGATCACTGAAAATTATGCCCCTTTTCTCGAGGGTGCCCACTATAACGGACCTGGAGGCCCTCCCGTGTGTGGCATGGCAGCGCGTCCTATCATACACTCCGTGAGGTTGGATATGCCACGCTTTAAATGTAACCGTAGAGGTGCATTACACGTCAAATTCGGCCACCGACTTTTGGCCATCGATCATACCCTCTATCTGGATTGAAGTGGCACAGACAGGAGAGTGCTCCCATCCTATACGACTCGAAGTAGTAATATGCTGCTGTCGCTTAAAGCAATCCAGTCATTCAAGCCGGTTAATATATGACTGTGTTCGGTTGTTTCCATGTGGCACAGTTAGGTAGGTAGGGCATATTTGGCATTCCATCAATCAGTTGGTGCCGGTGACAGATGACCCGATCTCTGCTCTGAGCGGCAGATGTCATAAAGCTGCCTTGCCAGGCGTATCTCAGAAAGGAAGGTGCTAACCTAGGTACCTTACCTCAGACGTGCAGTCACTGTTCCCATCTTAACGCACGATGATAATGGAATGCAAGCAATCCAAATAAAGGCTTGTTTTACGGAGGGCGCTACCGCATCTAGCCAATTTCGGCATAATACTGCGTACATAAGGTACCTACCCGTGGGGCTGGGGTTACATCGAAACGCGTAATACTGTACCGTGTACATACAGCTCTTTCGGGATGCTACCTGATTTACGAGACCCACAATAAGGTGGTCCGACAATGGCTCGATAACAGGGGTATATTGTCGTGCGGACTGCAGTTCGTGAAGACAATTGACATTTGGAGCCATAGTAAACACTGCAGAAAGCCATGTATATTGACTACGGTAAGCTATTTAATAGTGGCATGTATCGCCAAGGGAATCTCTCACAGCGGGTAGGCAGTCTGGCGTTGAGAGTAGAATGTCGTGCAAGAAGAGACACCGCAACCCCTCCCAAGCAGCTTGAATAGCTGCCCTCAACGACGGTAGATCGCCCTATTGAGACGTGTGGTAAGGGCTCCTGACTGGGAGTGCGCCGGACCTAAGTACATACCTACAACTTCATCATTGGCATTGCATACAGGTACACGTACCTCGGGCTGTACAGCTCGACAGGCACAGTGGCACTACGATGCGTTTCCTCTGCTTTCATGGCAAGGGCATGAATGCCCAGGTAACTGATCCTACCGAAGCGGCGAAGCTTCGAAATGTTTTAGCAGGTGAACAGCCGAACTGACAGCTGCTCATGTAAAGATCTTCGAGAAGCAAACAGGTATCTATCTGTCCTAGGTAGCCTAAGGTTGTGTCTAGGTAACGTAGATGGATCACGCTTTGCTCATACAAAGCTTCACAGCAAGGCTCCGTCAAGCCGTCGGCGGCGGCCATGAGTTCATCTTCATCAACGGGACGATACCGACAGAGCCAGCACCCGGTTCGTCTTCCGGCCCCCACGTACGCCAGGTTTCGGGGACTCAAGTGACCAGACAAAGAGCTAAACATGCATGTGTCGTGCGCAGGTCTCGAATCTTCCATAGAGATGCCTCGAAGTTGGGTTTCAGAAGACTTAACCCAACAACGAGCCCTCCACGATGGTGTCGTTGAATTCATAATGACCCAAGGGCCCTTTGATGGGCTAATGGGGTTTTCCCAAGGAGGCGGAGTGGCAGCCTCTGCTCTTGTCGAGGATGCACGACATCGCGCGGGCCACTTCAAGTGCGCTATATTCCTTTGTGCCGCCCCGCCCATAGACCCGGGTCTCATACGCATAGGTGTCAGCAGAACGATGGATGTGGCGACAGATGGTGTTGTGATAAATATCCCCACGGCTCATATCTGGTCTGATGCCGGTGACGTTTGTCCGGGGATGGGCAAGCAACTTGTGCGGATGTGTAATGAGGACCTGCGAGATGAGTTTGTTCATCAGCTGGGCCATGACGTGCCGGGGTCATTATCCGACGAGGGCCTTGCTGGGGCGGTTCGGGTTATTGAACGAGCTATCGAGAGGGCAAAGTGTTGAGACGCGTCTCTGAAAATCAAGCTCTTTGCCTACAGGTAACTCTAACATTGAGCGCTATGCTTCCGTTGAAAGAATAGCTAAATACAAATTGTGCTGCTCTTTCTTAGACTGTAATCTGTTCTTTCTTCCACATGAGAAACGCGGCAGGAATCTGAGCCGCCGCAGAAACACATAAAACAAGCATTTGACGATTGTACCCTTCAGCAAGGGTCAATCTCAGATTTTCCTGCACTTCGACCGGTAACAAGCCTAGGTACTGACTGAGGCTCTGGAGAGAGTCCATACCCGACACGGAGAGGCCGAGAAGACTCGCCAGCTGCGGCCTCACATAGCTGTTAAAGACAGACGTAGAAATGGCCACGACGATAGCGCTTCCCATCATCCGGAATTGGCTCGCTGCTCCCATGGCTACGGCTTGATCACGCGGCTCAGCCGTCTGCGGGATGATGAGGAATAGAAACGTGAAGTTCATGCCGACGCCAAATCCGGCAATGATCTCATAGCCGTACATCTGGTGGGGTATGTCCAGCGAGAGGGGCAGTGTACCTAGCAGCGCGAAGCCGATGACCTGGAGGCACGACCCGAGAAGGATGGTGTAGATTGGGGGCACCTTGAACCTCATGGTGATGCTTGCTGCAATGGCTGTGCCCACGGGCGAGGCGAGCGTAAAGGGGATCAGTCGCACGCCTGCGTCTAGGCCCGAAAGACCGTAGATTAGCTGATATCTCTGCGGCAGTTGGAAGATGGATGCAACGACTGGTCCGCCTAGGAGCACGAACCCGCTATCAACAGTTAGCGCTACAGCCTCCGTAGGGTCTGATACCCAGCCCGCTGAGGCCCGAAGTTCGGAGATGGCTTACAGGAGCACCCCCATCATGACACGATTCGTGAAAAATCTCCAGGGAAGAATAGGCTCTCTTATCCCCTCTATCCGTGTAACGCGGCGCTCCCAGATTAGCAGCATAATCCAGAGAGCAACAGAGAGGACCAGTAATGTGATGACATAGGCCGAGTCCCAGGGAAACTCAGAGTCGGCCTCTTCAAACGCGGCTGTCAGCGACAGAACAGCGAACAGCAAAAGAGCAGTCCCTGGTAAATCAACCCTATCTAGCGTCGATTTGGCCCGGACCTGCCTGGAGCCCGGGAGCGCCCGGTTCGGCTGGCCTTGATAGGGGAAGTTCCTCGGCATGCCGACAAGGGTGAAGAAAAGAGCGGTGCCTGCAATGGGACAACTACCAGAAAATCAGAATCTCAAATAGGTGGGTGGAGACGGAAAGGGGCGGGAGGCAGGAACCAACTTGATTATAAATATCCATCTCCACGTGGTGTGTGAGCTGATGGCTCCACCGACGATCGGCCCCAACAGCAGTGCGCAGGAGGTGACGATGGTTAGCCGAGACACAAATTTGGTGTATTGACTCTGCGGGACGAGCTCGGTGATGATGATGGTAGAGAGAGAGAAGCACCCTCCGCCACCGACGCCTTGGAAAGCCCGGAAAGCAATGAGTTGCACCATCGTCTGCGAAGCACTACATGCGGCCGAAAATGCTATGAAGATGGCCATCGAGAGCATGTAAATCGTCTTCCGGCCGAATATATCACTGAGCTTGGCAAATATGACGATAACAGCTGCGGGCAAATATTGCTGTCAGGATGCATCCAGACTCGGAACGGAAGGAGAAAAGAACAGGTTCGGGGTGGACTTTCTGACCTACGTAGCCCAGCAAGTAGCTAGATATCACCCAGCTCAAGTCGTTAAAGCCGCTGAGGTCATTCGTGATGGCGACTAACGCGGTGACGACTACGGGAATCTCGAGGTTGACCATGAATACCATTACCGCTAGTCTTCAGAACTTGTCAGCATGCCAAGCTGTGTCACGCGTGGATTAGGGTAAACAGACGAGGTAGTCACGAGCCAGAAACGCTTCCCCTGGAGATAGACAACGGATTCGCCATCGACCATACCCTCGCCGCTGCCCTCCACCTCTCGCTCCTTCGTCGCCTGTTGCTTCTCATCTTGGTCTGGGCCTCGCATCTCCGATTCAAGATCAACAGGGCGATGGCCGCCATCAGGCGTTTGAGGAGCTTGCCCCGTTATGCTGTCCGCTTCCATTGGCGAATGGATACGCAGCCTGAAATATCGCTAGACTGCCCAGTGCGATCGAGTATGTCAGGGATAGAAGGCAAGAAGTCAAAGACTGCTTGGGAATACCAACTAGAGCCAATGTC
Source organism: Diplogelasinospora grovesii (assembly GCA_033297225.1). Lineage (NCBI taxonomy): Eukaryota > Fungi > Ascomycota > Sordariomycetes > Sordariales > Diplogelasinosporaceae > Diplogelasinospora > Diplogelasinospora grovesii. Next base: position 20,899 of record MU853862.1, on the reverse strand, counting down.
CCTGTTTCGGCACTAGTGTATTCGAGATGTTGTGTAATTAGAACGCTATTTGACGAGGGGCAATAGGCGCCGCGGTCCCCGCGATTTCCTTCACTTGCGGGCTGTTGGGCCCGAGACAGTACCTAAATCGGTTGACGGCAATTGCTGTGCAGCAATTCGCCGACCGCGGCTGGGGTTCAAACATTCCAGCCCGTCCACAGCCTGCAGGAGATGCATGAGACTTTTGGTGAATGATACAACCACAGTGGGTGTAAATGGCCAGGTTACATATTAAGAGCATGGGGTGTCCTTTAAGCACGGTTAGCATCGAAGCTAGGATCGGTAAGCCACAAAGCTTTCAGCGATCAGATAGATCACTAGGGCACCCGATCCGAGGCTGATATTCGCAATCCCCATCCGTGCCTTGCCCACGTCCATCACTCTTGCTTGCAACCCTCATAGTCGGTTCATTCCCGTGCTGTGCCACACCGTGCTACACTGACCACTTTATCCTGTCTCAACAATGCCCCGAAGGTGGTGTGTGCAGCGGGCGGCCAGCCATGGCTTCCGCTTTGAACCAAAGTCCAAAGATAAGATCAGCATTCATGAACTCGATATCTCCAGATCATGACGTGAATCTCGCTATCCATCTCACGTTTTCCCCTGAGAAATTGTGCCCCGTTAACACAACCAAGCCCAACACCTGCAAGCCCGCAAGAGACGAATCGGAACGTCGCAATGGACCTTTCTCAGCTGCCTCCGGCCGAGCAACAGGCGCTTCTTAACGGCCCTGCCCTGGCACCGCCTGCTGGAGTCGTACCACAATTTGACAACCCGCCCAACCAGAACGGCATCGCGAATGCCGCCACCATCGTATGTCTTGTCTTAACGACCGTCGTGGTTCTGGCGCACGCGTACTCGAAGGTGTTTACAGTGAAAAAGATTAGGATCGTGGATCGTAAGTGCTCAAAACCTCAAAGAGCCTTCAAATAGGTCCATTTTTGTCTTGGAAGTCCCGGGCTAACCTACTCCCAGTTCTACCATTCGTTTCCTATGTGTGTGGCCACAGATGCTCTGTCCCAACTTCAAGCGGCGTGCGACTGACCGTCCGACCGTGATGTCCGTCTCCAGGGCTGCTTCATCGGGTTTGTCTACGTCGCATACAAACTCATGCTCTCAGTCGGTTTCTTCGTCCACCAGTGGAACACCCGACTGAAGGATCTTGCCGAGGTTCTCTACGTACGTTTCGACCAAACCTCTCGGAGGGCTACGTGGCAGGTGCTATTATAGCTGACCCGGTCGACAACGCCCCAGATCATCCACATCGGCTCCAACGTCTACACCGCTGTCCTCATGTGCATGAAGGCCGCCATCCTTCTCGAATGGCTGCACCTCTTCTGCCCGACGGGAGAGCGTAACACGTTCTTCTGGGCGGCCTGGGCCGTCCTCTGCGTAAACACCCTTTTCTACGCCGCCGGCATCTTCGCCGAGAACTTGTCTTGCATCCCGTACCAGGGCATCTGGGACAAGACAATTCCCGCCCGCTGTCTTGACCAGAAGGTGCTGGACGTTGCGTCCGCCTGCATCAACCTGGCTTCGGATATCTGCATTCTCGTCCTCCCGCAGCCTATCATCTGGGGGTTGCAGATATCACTCCACAAGAAGATTGGTGTTTCGCTGATCTTTGCCATGGGTGTTTTGTAAGTGACATGGGTGGTTTGGCTCCTGTAGATTCTCTGGGGGGGTACTAATTCTGATGAACTGCTAGTGCTTGTGTCGCTGCGGCCTTCCGACTGGCTGCTACCACGGTCTTTCTCCGTTCGGACGACGTGGTTTACGCCGTATCTGCCGTTGCGCTCTGGTGCCTGGCAGAGATGATGGCCGTGCTCCTCGTCTTCTGTGTACCGGCCCTGCCGAAGGTGATTCGGGACACCGGCGTGGCCACCATGCTCGCCGCGTCGTTGAGGTCGCTGACGGGTCGGGGATCACACTCTTCGAACCGAAAAGGCTCATCCAACATCAGCACGGCCACGCTGCCGGCCAGTGCGTCGCCTGCCACTAAGAAGTTGTATCGAAAGCTGGATAAGGACAGCCTGGCTCTGTCCCAATTTCCTGTCAAGGGCCCGGAATTCTCCGATTCCACCGAGCGCCTGCAAGACTCCTACAGCAAGCCGACGGCAAAATCGGGCATTTTACGGACCAGTCAGCTCACTCATAGCCTGGTCAAGGAGGATCCTCGCGACATTGCCAACGAGCTACATGGTCGCCAGCACCCATGGGTTGGGAAATAACGTTGATCATATTCTCCATCATTGCGATGCTCTTTTCTCGGCTGTCTGAGAAGCCTCAGGTGTAAAAAATTACGATTTAGGGTGGGTGAAGTGTACACGGCCGATCATAGGAGATTCTACACTTGGCGTCTCTTGTGTGTAATTATTGTCTACGTATGTAACTACCTTAAACTGGGATTTCTAGTCTTCCCCAATGCGCTCCAAGTGATTCTTGAACGTGCACAGCAGAAGGGAGCATAAGTTAAAACATCCCTCTTTCCCGACTCTTCTGGCTGTCACTGATGGTGATGATGCAGGAGAAACTCTAACGTTTGGATACGCGCCACGAAAGTCGATGTCAATAACCGGCGAGTTCCCACGCTAGCGTCCCGACTTACCGTGTACGCTAATGTACGGCTCTCGTGCCAGTGCAAAGGGGATGTCCAAACCCCTAGGGTGCTCCAACAAACACCCTTTGCGAAGGAATGCAAGGGAATCAAGATTGAGAGAGAGTGTGTGGAGCGTCCGAAACAGCGCATTTGGTCCATCTGTGCTGCAACCGTACAGTGTGTGCGGCGCAGCTGTTGAAAAGCTTGGTCGCTAATATAACCCCCCACGGAAGAGGAGATGATGCATCGAGACACACTGGACAGAATCGGACCGTTTTCTAGCTATTCCATTCGATGTAGGATGTGTATGTCGTCTAAAGCACTTGAGACCTTCCTATTGTGGTGCCATTTGCACGCTGTCATGCTACACACGGGACAATCTGCATGGCGGGCAACCTCGAGAAAAAGGGATTGTGATTTCCAGTCCTACTCTGTGAATCGCCAGGCGCCCATTCGCCCGAGCGCGACACCTCGAAACGCACTCTGACGGCGTAGATAAACGAACGAGGCACCAATCACACCGTCCCGGAACAAGCAACAATCACATGTCATCTAAGGCACTTGATGCTTCCTATTGTGGTACTTGTACACGACCTGTCCAGATAATTAGGGGGCTATTTGCCGCGCCATGCCAGTGCCACGCGCTTGCAGCCTTGTGGCCTGCCCCGCACCTTAGTGCTATCTGACCTGGAATCTCGGCTTTGTAGCGCACTAAACCCGCTGTCAATTAAGCCTCCTGACAAGCCGATTTCATAGAACCCGAAGCAGCTGTTCACTACCTGCGCCTCGACCCATACCTGATACTACGACACCATTCCCGAAACCCAGTAAATCGTTAACTCTTGGTTATTGATCCGTAAAGATTTAATGGCCAAGACCTGTGTTTCTCCAAGCCTTCTATTGACGCCGTTTAAGGAGTATCCAACGTTGTGTAGTCCAAACCGTTTCATTCCACAACACGAGAGTCGCAGGGGACAGTACCTTGTATAACTAGGTACCCACCGCTCTCCTTCCGCCCCTACCGCCAGGGCCTCGTGGGTCTGACAAGATTTGTGTTCGCATTTTTTGGAGTGGTTACCAAGTTGTACAGACAGCATGTCGCAATTCAGGGTATGCTTCTTCAACCAACTAAGGCAAGGTAATTAATTCGTGCAGTGGAGGTGGCCCTGAGCCACAGAGTCGCGTTCCGCGATGCGTCCGGAGATATTTCCGTGACGTTCGACTCTATGTCCGCTTTAAATGTAACCGTAGAGGTGCATTGCACGTTTACGGTACACAGTAGGTTGCAATATGCTTACCGGCTAGAAAGCGTGACGGCGGCGTGGAAGCAGCGGATGGATCCCTGCGGCCTCTACGGCGTACGATAGGTCCTCTATTTTTGCACCGGGAGCTTGGTTGGGTACGTAGTTATTCATTCCCTCTTGATATATCCCGTTTTTATTGGCTTTGTAATGGCGTGGGTTATCGTCCCATGAGTCGGGCTGTCCGTGAGAGTACCCGGGTAGCGTTAGGCATCCAGTCCTTTCTGATTTGCTCACGCTCGTTGGTCGCTCGAGCCAGCAGATATCGTTTCATCGCTCGCACTGGCCCGACGCCTCCCCCTCTCTGACCGCAGCTTCTTTAAGTCCAACATTAGGTCTTATTATCGAACGCACTAAACATCGCCAGCTTCAAGCTTCCAAGACGCAAAATGGGTATCATTGAAGCTGTACTCTCAACAGCAGCATACGGCGCCGTGATATTTATATCTTATGTAAGGAACCTTGACTGGTTGCAATCATACTATCGCTGACTCATCATAAAGTGCCTCCTGGTACCCTGTTATCGTATCTGGTTTCATCCTTTGAAGGACTACCCGGGACCGCTGCTGGCCAGGATATCTGACAGCTATGGCGGCTTCTACGCGCTCGGAAGGCGCCTTCATTTGGCTACGTTCCGTGACCATAAGAAATATGGTAAGCACAGACCTAGCAGATACCAAGCTAGTTTTGGACGTTTTGTGCTGAACTCTTAACTCTAGGTCCTGTCATGAGACACGGCCCCAACAAGCTCATCTTCAGCTCACCCAAAGCCGCGCAAGGTGAAACCGCTCTTCTTAACTAACGCCGACGACCTAGCTATCCAGGGAACTAATGGCGTAAACAGACATCTACAACAATGAAAGGGTTAACAAGTCGCGTGTCTATCTGCTCACGCTGCAAGCGTCGGGTGTTCCCAGCATTTTCAACGTCTTGGACAGGCGCATGCACCAAGTGAAGCGCAAACTCATCGGCCAAGCCGTCTCGGAGCGCGCCATGCGCATGTTCGAGCCTACTATGACGGAGCAAATCGACATCTTCCTCGGAGAGCTGTTGGCGTTATCGTCCAAGGGATCTAGTCCCAGCCCGGTCAACATGACGGACCGGTGCAAGCGGCTCGGCATCGACATCATCGGTCTCCTTGCCTTTGGCTACGAGCTCAAGACCCAGACCGAGGAAACGCATCGGTTCATCATCAAAGGAATCACCGGCAGCAACTACCGGAGCAACTGTTTTCTGCAATGGCCGCTGCCCAAGAAGATGGGCATCGACCAGGCCATGCACTTCCTGACCTACGGCCTGCGGCAGAGGTACTTCCGGATGTTGCAGGGCATGATCAGCGCCCGTCTCTCCCAGGACAAGCACGCCAAGGTCGATCTGCTCTCCTTCGTGGCCGATTCCATCGACACGGGCGGCGTCGAGAGCATCGGCTCCAGCGAGCTCTGGTCCGAGGCCGTTTTTTTCTTCCCGGCAGGAGGCGACACGACGTCCACAGCCCTCAGCGCGCTGTTCTTCTACCTGTCGCGCAACCCCGAGGCCTACCGCAAGCTGGCAGACGAGGTACGCGGCGCGTTCACCTCGGGCGCCGAGATCCGCGGCGGCCCGCAACTCGCGGGCTGCCGGTACCTGCGCGCCTGCGTCGACGAGGCGCTGCGCATGTCCCCGCCGGTCTCTGGCACGCTATGGCGGGAGCTCTGCTCGTCGGAATCCGAAGAGCCGTTCATAGTGGACGGGTACGTGGTCCCGCCGGGGACGCAGGTCGGCGTCAATATCTACACGCTGCACCACAACGAGGAGTACTTCCCGGAGCCGTTCGTGTTCAGCCCGGAGCGCTGGCTGACGGAGGACGAGGACGCGCTCAAGGCCATGAACGCAGCGTTCGCGCCGTTTTCGATAGGGGCAAGGAGCTGCGCGGGGAAGCCCATGGCGTACCTGGAGTCTAGCCTTGTGGTGGCCAAGACGCTTTGGTATTTCGACTTCGACACGGCGCTAGGAAGGGTGGGCGAAGTGGGGGAGGGCGTGCCCGGGAAGACGGATGGTAGGGGACGGAAGGGCGAGTTTCAGTTGTATGACATCTTTGCTGCAACCCACGACGGGCCAAATCTTGTTTTCCATCCCCGCGGCGATTTTTGGAAGGAGCTCGGGGTGAAGTCTTGATGTTGGCATGTTACGGAGCAAGTTGGATGGCGGTACCTATAGACGGGTTCTGGCCTAAGGGGACAAAAGTTCTAGTGCGGGACTCGGATTCAACGGTTTAATCGGTTTTCAGCCTTAAAGCTATGCTGCTTCTTCATTACTAGCACTACGCACTCAAAGAGTCAACTCCTCATGCACAATGGTCCAAGTGAGAATGCGACTAGCATGCCGCAATGTCGGGTGCTTGATAAGAAGGGTAATGATATTGATACTTAGAATTTGCAAGTAATCAGTTGTCCATCTCTTCAGAGCGAGTTGTATCTGGAGTAGCTGCAGTCACGGAGTAAAAGACTATGGGCCGTAGATGTTATTCCATGGTAAAGAACCTGACTGGCTGGCTTTTCCATCATTTACGTAGTACCTTCTTCTTCAATGTGGCGTTCTTGGCGTTTTTGGCTTATCGCGTTTGTGCAGCAAGTCTCGATCCGTCAGCGGACGGAAGGAATGCTGATAATGCAGGTCTCGTGACTACGTAAGTCAGTTCAACTACCTCGTCACGACTAGCGGCAGGCGGCAGCAGGTAATCAGACTCTTTACCCCTCCATCTGCCGTGTCCCGGACACAGCCCCCGAGAACAATCCTCTGACGTATTTGCTTTTGATCACAGGACGTGCGCAGCATCATAATGGGCCTCGTCTAATCCTCCATCAACCCCTGGGGATATTTTATGTCCATTATGGGCCACATCATGAGAAGAGGCGCCTTTTCTAGCTTGATCTTGTCGTCTTACATACCTAGGTATCTTCGATGGTCGACTTTTGGTGGGGACATTGTTCATCGCTTACGTTGTCCTACTGTTCCAGAGCTCAAGTGTGACAGTAGCGAGACGCCATATTTCAAGCACGCCCGCTGCAGTGTATCGTATGCCGTGCAAGACAGTCTACATTTCATGTCGTACAACACCTTGGTACCCATGTTAACAGGGCAGGAGCGGTCAAAGGGTCGTCACATCCTTTGCATTCAAGCGCATTCACTGGTCGAAACAACGCCACACAAGAATACTGTGTGCGAGTACACCCGAACATGCTTAATCTCTCCGCGACCCCAATGTTGTTTGTTGGTACATGAGTCGTCGGACAACATGATAATTGAGTGTGGCTACACAAAGATATAAAAGGCTCGCACCCTCGATTCTCGTCACCTGCTTCCAAATTCACGGGTGCAGCTGCCCTCCACGAGATGCAATCCCTGAGTCCACGGAAACGGAAAGTGCAGTGAAGGGACGCTCCTTCCACCTTCACACGTAATAGAGTCCCGTGCCCTTGGGCACCCGCCTCAACAATCCCCATGGCGTCAATCGAATCAATCCTAACAGGAACACACACCGACAGCAATACCGATAGCGACATCAACATGCCATCCAATACTGAACCAACTTCAGACGATCCTCTTCGGATCACAATAGTAGGCGGTGGTATAGCCGGTCTCGCCGCCGCCACCGCCCTGCGCTCCCCTTCTCACCTGATAACCGTCCACGAGCGCAACGGCCCTGACGTTCTCGAATTTGGTGCCGCCGTGGCCCTCGGTCCAAATGGCATCAAGATGGTCAGGTCCATGGGTCTGACCCGCGACGATGTCAACGGCGTTCTATGCGGCGGGTACAAAGCCTTTAGCCATCAAGGCAAACCCCTCCACGGCAGGCCCTGGGTTTCCGAGTCCGGTAGTCCGGTAGACTGGTGGCTCGTCCACCGGCAAGACCTCAAAGACGCCCTCCTGCGCTCCGCCACCAGTCCCTCTGGCTCCGGGTCACCGGCGACAATTGTCTACGGAGCGAGAGTCATCGACGTTGATGCCCACTCTGGCAAGGTCATGTTCGCTGACGGCGCGGTTGTTGAAGCCGACCTAGTCATTGGTATTTTCACCCCACCCCCATTCAATATGCAAATGTAGGTGTCTGTCTACTGACGATGTGTAACTGTAGGTGCGGACGGGATACACTCCGAAGCGCGCGCCGCAGTCGTGCAGGACCCGCATCCCGCCCCCCTGCCGTCTGGTCATTCCATGTACCGCTTCGTCCTTCCCTTCAAACTCTTCCAAGACGATGCCGGAGGGTTGCCGGAACAACTGGACTACAGCAATGGTGTGCATTTGACTCTGCTGGTTGCGCAAGACGGGACGGACAGGAATGTGGTCATCTACCCTTGCCGCAGCATGAAATTGCTCAACATTGCTTGCGCAGTGCCAGACAAAAAGCTGAAGCACGAGACGACGTACTCGTGGACGGCCGCTGGGATAGTGGACGATATGGTCGACCTCTTCCAGGGCTTTCCTGAGTGGTTGTTGAATGCATTCCAAAAGACGAACGAGGTCAAGTTGTTTCAGCTACGAGACCAGGAGCCGCTGCCGAGATATGCCAGGGGCAGGACGTGCCTGATCGGTGATGCGGCGCACGCAATGGTGCCGTATCAGGGGCAGGGGGTCAATCAGGCGCTTGAAGATGCGGAGGGTTTGGGGGTGCTGCTCAAGAATGTGAAGGATAAAGACGAGATCCCTGGTGTTTTGGAGCTCTGGGAGAGGGCGCGAAAGCCAAGAGCGTCAGAGATCCAGCTCGGCTCCAGACTGGCGCAGCAGCGGCTGGCGCCGGAGACGTTCGCGAGGATGATGAGAATCCATTGGCGGTACGAGGGGATACGGTCTGCCTTGCCGGACAATTGGGAGAGGCATGTCGGTCGCGATGAGAAAGAGATGGAAGGTGACGTTGAGAAGGCTGCACTCGGTTTTGAGAGAAATGGGTGCGTCGAGGCATGATGATGGTTTTCTTTTTCTTTTCTTCCTCTTTCTGTTCTTGTTGTTGGTTTTGTGTTCGCGTTATTCTTAGCTACATGTACCTATCCGCTTGTATCTCTTGCACCTCGGTTTTTGATGGACCAGAACCCAGGGGCGGAGTCAAGCTGCAAGGTCGTAATGTGCTCTACTTTTGAGCACTGAATTGTAATTACCTGTTAGGGTTAATCCCTCCTTTACCTCATGACGTTACGGCTGCACTAGTAACGACTCAGACACGTTAAATGAGTTACACTTGCAAGCGTTCGTAGCTGTCCATCAGTGATCTTTCATTTCGATTGTTCTCATAATTCTGAACGCATAAAAACAGAAAATGATACCTACAGGTAAGGATAGCACAGCCGCTGACATAGTCAGCTAGACGCAAACGAATATAAGAACAGAAAAACTATGTACCAGAACAATAGTCGAATCCAAAAAATATGTCTAAGAAGCGAAGACAACCCAACTCATACCCAAGAAATGAAGGAAAGGAATACAACCACACCCAGAATGGAGGGCGGGGCGTCTAAGCACTGAACTTGACCTCCCGCTTGTTGTTAAACGCCGGGGTCGGCTGGCAGAGGTCGATCCACATGTCGCCGGTATCGAGCGGGCACCACCTGGTATCGCTGTCGTCGGGAGTCTGATACGCGTTCCTGCACAGCTGCCCGGCCGCGCAGCGTATCTTCACGCAGGTCCCCTGCCCTTCGCCGGCGCCGGTGGGACCGATCTTGACGTTGTCGTGCGCGAACGGCGTGCCCACCAGCCCGGGACCGGACCCGTCGAGGTCGCTGAGGTCCCAGTATAGCCCGTCGCCGGGCGCCCAGGTATACTCGTACTGCAGGATGCCGCTCCGGAAGGAGGCGTCCCCCTTGGACATCTTGACCGCGGTGCCGTGCCCGTTCTTGATCCAGCCCAGGTCGATGACGCTGCTGCTCTGGCCGGAACCGGCGGGGATCACGTAGGGCGCGGCGCCGGGACTACCGGAGCATATGGCGTTCGGGCCGGAGTCGCAGAGGCCGTTGTTGGACTGGTAGATGTACACGGTCTCGGAGCACCAGTTGTTGATCTTTAGCGAGGCTGTGGCTGTTGACGCCAGGGCGGCGAGGGTGAGGACGGAAGTTGTGGTGTACATACGGTACATTTTGAAGGATGTTTTGTTGGTGGAGAATCAAGAAGGGGTGTCTTCTCTTTTTTTTTGGGGGGGGGGGGGGGGGGGGGGGGGGAATTGGGAAAAGAATTGGGAAAAAAATTTGAAATTTCCCATTTATTTTTAACAGTTTTTTTTTATTT